>ML817070.1:88115-100945 GCA_009831015.1 Picea engelmannii | reverse complement strand
TTCTCTATTTATGGAACACTCATCATTCTAATAATATATTGATCATATATCATATGAAGGAAAACAACATGGTATGTAGATCTAAAATCTTTGATAAAGTGAAGGGATCCGAAGGTGCTCCCTCAACAAGAGAAAATGACCTCCAAGGAATAAGGAGGGGATATGTACTTGCCTTATTCAAGCATACATGCAGATAACGAGGTATGGTTGGTTGACTCAGGTGCATCCTTTCACATGACTCCCCATAGGGAGTGGTTCTGTGAATATCAAAGGTATGATGGAGGTAATGTTTTCCTAGGTGATGAATCGACAACCGAAATCATAGGACAAGGAAAATTCAAGTTCATTCTCATAGATGGAAGGATGAGAACACTTCCTGGTGTTCTGCACATCCCAAGATTGGCCATAAATTTGATTTCTATAATAAAAATGGATGATGCAGGGGTAAAAACAATATTTTAAAAAGAAACCTACAGGATGGTTCAAGGAGAAATCGTGTTATTGAAGGGAGTTTGGATTGGAACTATGTATAATATGAAAGGAAGCACTATTACTAATGGGTTTAATAGTTCCATTGTTCCTAATATTGTATAAGAAGAATAAAAAACTCCTATAATCTCTAGAGAAAAGGTTATGCTGTGGCACGAAAGACTGGGGTATATCCGAGAGAATGGTCTTTGAATACTACACAGTAAAGGTATGGTTGAAGTTATGTCTAACTAATATTTGGATTTTGATTTATTTGAACATTGTGTATATGGGAAGAAAAATCTGGTAAGATTCCCCTCTGGTGCAACGAGGGAAGAAGGAATTTTACATTTAATTCACAGTGATGTGTCTGGACTTGTGTCAGTTCCATAATTGGGAGAATATGTGTACTATGTCTCATTTATAAATGAATTAACAAGGAATACTTGGATATATTTCCCTAGGAATAAATATGAATTATTTGACCAATTTAAAGAGTTTAAGGCTCTTGTTGAGAATCAAATAGAGAAAATAATTAAGGTGTTGAGGAAATATAATGGTGGAGAGTTCTACGGGAATGAATTTGAAGAATTATGTAAGAAGTGTGGTATATACACAACAAATACTACTCCATATACACCTAAGAAGAATGGAGTTTCAGAAATGATGAACATGATGTTGATGGAAAAAACAAGGTGCATGCTTAGTGGTGTTAGGTTAGCGAAAGAATTTTTGGCAGAGGTAATGGGTATTGCATGATACTTAGTCAAAAAATCACCCTCGTCAACACTGGATGACAAGACTCCACAAGAGGTATGGTTTGGTAAGAAAACTTCTCTGACACATCTCAAGGTATTTGGTTACGAGGCCTATGTTCATGTTCCAAAGGAAAACAAGAGTAAGCTAGATAAGAAGAATGAAAAGTGTATCTTTATTGGGTATAAAATGGTATTAAAAGTTATAATATTTGGAAACGAGAAACTAAGAAGGTTGTGTATAGTCGAGATGTGGTATTTAGAGAAATGAGTGATGTTGTCAAATAGGAAATTCTGCCAAGTAAGGAAGAACCAGAGAAAAGAGAGTTTGAGCCAAAGGATGATGAATCATACTTTACAGAAGAATAGGAATAATAAGAAGAAGATCTTCATACTCCAGTATTAAGGATATCGGTGCAGTAAAAAATGCTACCAAAAAGGTATATTGCATTTGATTTTCGTTCAAATTTTGCTTTGTCTATCACTAATGATGATCCAAGAACTTTTATGGAGGGAGTGGATTCATAGGATGGAAAACTATGGAAAAAGGCCATGGTTGAAGAAATGACATCCTTGGATAAAAATGAGGCTTGGGATCTAGTTATGTCTAACTAATATTTGGATTTTAATTTATTTGAACATTGTGTATATGGGAAGAAAAATCGGGTAAGATTCCCCTCTGGTGCAACAAGGGCAGAAGGAACTTTACATTTAGTTCACAGTGATGTGTCTGGACTTGTGTCAGTTCCATCATTGGGAGAATATGCGTACTATGTCTCATTTATAAATGAATTAACGAGGAATACTTGGATATATTTCCCCAGGAATAAATATGAGTTATTTGACCAGTTTAAAGAGTTTAAGGCTCTTGTTGAGAATCAAATAGAGAAAATAATTAAGGCATTGAGGACATATAATGGTGGAGAGTTCTGCAGGAATGAATTTGAAGAATTATCTAAGAAGTAAGGTATAGAAAGGAAGAATACTACTTCATATACACCTCAGCAGAATGGAGTTTCAAAAAGGATGAACACGATGTTCATGGAAAAATCAAGGTGCATTCTTAGTGGTGTCGGGTTAGGGAAAGAATTTTTGGCAGAGGCAATGCGTATTTCATGATACCTAGTCAAAAAATCACCCTCGTCAACACTAGATGACAAGACTCCACATGAGGTATGGATTGGCAAGAAAAATTCTCTCACACATCTCAAGGTATTTGGTTATGAGGCCTATGTTCATGTTCCAAAGGAAAACAAGAGTAAGCTAGATAAGAAGGATGAAAAGTGTATCTTTATTTGGTATAAAATGGTATTAAAGGTTATAATATTTGGAACCCAGAAACTAAGAAGGTTGTGTATAGTCGAGATGTGGTATTTAGAGAAATGAACGATGTTGTCAAATAGGAAGTTCTACCAAGTAAGGAAGAACCAGAGAAAAGAGAGTTTGAGCCAAAGGATGATGAATCATACTTTACAAAAAAATAGGAATAAGAATAAGAAGATCCTCATACTCCAGTATTAAGGATATCGGTGTGGTAAAAAATACTACCGGAAAGGTATACTGCATTTGATTTTCATTCAAATTTGTCTTTGTCTATCACTAATGATGATCCTAGAACTTTTACGGAGGCAGTGGATTCATAGGATGGAAAAATTTGGAAAAAGGCCATGGTTGAAGAAATGACATCCTCGGATAAAAACGAGGCAAAGTGTATTCTTATTATTATTTGATATATTATTCATTGGATCAATCCCAATTGTGGATTGATCATGTCGGCTATTGTAAAAGGACCAAATCCCCTTTTGCGTATTGGTCATAATGTAATTGTAAAAGGAAAAAGAAGAAGTCGGCCCCAGAATATATCAAGAGGCCCTAAAACATAATAAAGGTGGTTATAACCACCCAGTTGGAGAAGTTTTCCCTACCAGTGAGGAGACACTTCACACGTGCTAGTCTTATATAAATAAGGAGGCTAACGAATCACTTAGACACACAACTCACTTCCTCATTGAGAGACAAGTTTCAGAACTATAGTTAGAGAAGAAGGAGAGAGAGTGGCGCAAATTTAGGAGAGGATATTTTGTATCAGTTTGAGTTATCTCTCGGCATTGTATTGGCTATCTATAATAAGGAAGTTTTGTTGGGTTTTCTTCCCCTAGAAGGTTTCCCAGGATAAATTTTTTGTCTCTTGTGATTGTGTATTTATCAGTGATCTTGTATTATGCTATTGTTATCTATTGAAATGAAAAGAAATATAATAATGGATTAAACATAAACATGGTATCAGAGCCAAGCTGAAGGAAGCATCTTTCACAAGAGTGAAAAACGTCAGTGTTGTCATACATGCAAATTAGGGATTTTTGATGGTGAAGATTTTGATCCCTAAAACCACCTAGAAAAGTGAACCCTTCCCCAAGGATCTCCTAGAAATTGAAACCCTAGTTTCACAAAGTACCAGAAGTACCCGAAAACTAGTGTACCAGAAGTACCAGAAGTACCAGAGTACCAGAGGTACCATAAAACCATAAGCACCTATCCAGAAATCCGTAGATCAAGTTTGGAGGAGAAAAAGTTGGATTTTCTTAGATCCAAAGACACCATGCTACTCATCTAAGCCAATCACACCAACTACTAAGTTCATATTTCGATTTTGAGCACTTTCATTTTTCAATCATTTTCCTAGCTCCAGGTAAAAGATGTTTACAAGCGTTAAACTTGTTGAAAAGATAGAAGGAGTGGAAAACTTATGTTAATGGAAGTATAGTATTGGCATCATTCTTGAAGAGAATGACTTAGCAATATTCGTCAAAGAAAAAGTATCGGAACTCGTTGATGCTGCAGAAAGGGAAAAGCATCAAAAGGACAAAATTAGGGCCAAAAGAACCATTGCAGATTCAATCAAAGACCACATGGTTCCTTATGTGTCATCTAATAATACTCTGAAAAAAATGTTTGATTCCTTGACCATACTATATGAAGGAAAGAACATAAACCAGAAGATGAATCTAAGAACTCAACTGAAGAATACAAGGAAGCAGAAACGAGAAACGATTCAATAATATTTCTCCGAAATATCATAATTCAAAGAATGGTTAGAAGCAATTGGAGATACCATAGATGAAGACGAACTCATAATGATGGCCCTAAATGGTCTCACAAGACCTTGGGATGCATTTGTCCAAACGATATGTGCTAGAATGGAGAAACTGAAGTTTGATATTCTATGGGAAGAATACATCCAAGAAGAAACAATAGTAGCGAATCATGAAGTGTTACTATAAAGAGATGATGTTCAAGCCCTAGATACTCACACCAAAGGAGGAAGGAAGAAACCTTACTTCCAAAATGAGACTCATAAAGAGCCTCAATATTCATACAAATTCAATCATAAAGGATCTCATCCAAGAAGATTTCAGAAGAAAGGACAACAAAAGGAAAGAGACTACTCATCTGTACAATGCTATCATTGTGACAAGATGGGACATATTGCAAAGTTTTGTTCGGCCAAC
This sequence comes from Picea engelmannii, assembly GCA_009831015.1. NCBI lineage: Eukaryota > Viridiplantae > Streptophyta > Pinopsida > Pinales > Pinaceae > Picea > Picea engelmannii. Next base: position 96,213 of record ML817070.1, on the reverse strand, counting down.
CAAGAAGAATACAAGAGAAAACATAAGAGGCACCATGCCCATGTAGTCGAAGATGAAGAGCCACCCACAAAGATGATAAGAGAGCATATCAAAGACCATGTCTTAATCTTGGCCCTCTCAGGATCTATAATACCTAAAGAGGACACTTGGATCATTGATAGTGGTACATCCAAGCACATGATAGGAGAAAGAAACATTCTCTCTTATATATCAAAAAATAATTTTTTTTAGAAAGTGACACTTGGAGATGATTACCAATATCCCATCAAGGGAGTGGGAGAATCAAACCACAAATTGAATTTAGGGAATTCACTAAAAATGAAGGATGTACTATATGTACCAGGTTTGACAAAGAACCTACTCTCCATTTCAGCTTTAGAAAAGAAAGGCTTCATAGTTTCCTTTATAGATGGAGAATTTCTCATGTGGGATAAAGGAGAAAACTTAAATGAGGCAATCATCATTGGAAGTGAAGAAAATGGTTTCTATAAACTAAAGGGTCACTCAAAGGATACCATGACCCATGCCATTGAAAACTCATGTGAACTTTGGCATAAAATATTAGCTCACATCAACTACAAGGCACTACCATACATTTGCAAAGAAGTCATAGGTTTACCAAAACTCAAAGGTGACCATCAAGGCATATGCAATGAATGTGCACAAGGGAAGAACATCAAGAACCCATTTCTGAAGAGAGACAACAAAGCAGAAGGAGTCCTAGAGCTCATTCATTCAGATGTATGTGGCCCAATGCCATCATCCTCTATTAGTGAGTATGTATATTGTGTATCATTTATTGATGATTATTCTCATAATACCTGGATACATTTTTTGAAATCTAAAGATGAAGTGTTCAGCAAGTTCAAGGAAATCAAATCCTTGATAGAGAATCTTTTTGAAAGAAATATTAAGATAATCAGGTCAGATAATGGAGGAGAATATACCTCAAAAGATTTTGTGAACTTCTGCAAGGATGTTGGCATCAAGAGGGAACTCACTACTCCCTATAATCCCCAACAAAACAATGTAGATGAATGAAAGAACAGAATAATAATGGAAGCCGTGAATATTATGATCCATGATCAAGATCTTCCTATGTGCTTATGGTTAGAAGAAGCAATGGCAGTTGTATATGTACATAACCGATTATCCCATAGTGCACTTGGGCTCAACACCCCAGAAGAGATGTTCACCGGAAAGAAGCCATAGGTAAGCCATCTCAAAATATTTGGTTGCCCAGTATTTATTCATATACCGAAAGAGAAGAGAAACAAGATGGAACCCTCAGGAAAGAAGGGAATATTTGTGGGATACTGTGAGGTCTCCAAGGCCTTCAGAAACTATATACTAGGTCATAATCACATTGATATCAACAGGGATGTGACCTTTGATGAAGATGCGGTGCTCAAGAAATCTGGAAGATGCCAACTTGAAGAACTATATGAAGAGGAACCCGTAATACCTAGTACTGCAATGATGGAGGCTCCCAGAGCCGCAGAACTAGTGAGGGAAGTTGTAACTTACCCTGATGAGGAAATTCTAGAAGACCATGATATATCAAAATTCCAAGAACCTACTCAAATAATGATCCTCCATAAAAGGAATCCATCTTGGGCTAGAGAGCTTATTTAATATGGAGAGAAGTATTGTGTTCCCCAAGGAACTACAAGACAGGTGAAAAGACCAAATCCATTCTCTAGTTATACAGATTTGATGTGTGATGTTCTATAAGAGAAGCATACCTTCTTTGAAGAAGCCATTCAAAGGAAAGAATGGGAATATGCCATGCCAGAGGAATACCAATCCATAATGAAGAACGAACTAAGGGAAATAGTTCCCAGACCGAAGAGTAAAGAAGTGGTATCCTCCAAATGGCTCTTCAAAATAAAACATATTTTTGATGGAATTATTGAGAAGTATAAAGCAAGATTTTTCACTCATGGATTTTATCAAAAGGAAGGCATTGACTATGAAGAGACATTCACTCTTGTAGCCAGATACACTTCGATCAGAACCATCATAGCTCTTGCAGCTAAGATGAAGTGGAAGCTGCACCAGATGGACGTAAACACAACTTTCCTAAATGGTGTCATTGAAGAGGAAGTGTATATAGAGAAACCTCAAGGATTTGAAATTGAAGATAGGAAGTCTCATGTGTGCATATTGAAGAAAGCCTTATACAGATTAAAGGAAGCTCCTAGAGCTTGGTATGGCCGTATAGAAAATTTCTTGACAATTTTAGGCTTTACCAAGAGTAAAGAAGACTCTAACCTATACTTCAAGATCTTGAAAGATGAGCCAATACTATTACTTTTATATGTGGATGACTTATTCTTAACTAGTGAAGAATATCTCATCATTGAATGTAAGAAAAGACTTGCCTCAGAATTTGAAATGAAAGACCTTGGCCTAATGCATTATTTCTTATGTCTTGAGGAGTGGCAGAGTCTTGAGAGGATATTCCTTAACCAAGGGAAGTATACAGTCGAAATCCTGAAGAGATTTGACATGTTGGAGTGAAAGTCCATGAATACACCCATGGAAGTGAAGATGAAGTTGTTGGTTGACACTTCATTAGAGTTGATTGATGCCACACTATACAGACAAATTATTGGATCACTGTTGTACCTGACAAACAACAAACTAGACATTTGTTTTTCCATGAACACCTTGAGTCAGTTTCTGGTAGAACCCAGACATGGTCACCTAGTGGCTGCAAAACATGTGATGAGGTACCTTGAGGGTACAATAGATTGTGGTATCAGCTATGATGGAGATCATGATTTCACATTGAGTCGATATACTGATGCAGATTAGGAAGGAAGTGTTTCTGACAGGAAAATCACTTCAGTATCTTGTTTCAGTTTGGGATCAGCCATGATCTCATGGCAGAGTAGGAAACAATCTAGAATTTCTCTCAGCACAATGAAAACAAAATACATTGTTGCATGTTCCACCAGCTGCGAAGCTATATCGCTTAGAAAGTTGTGGAAATGCCTATTTGACTTAGATATGAAAGAAACCGTGATCCTATGTGACAACCAGAACTGCATAAAGATGACAGAGAATCCTATATTCCATGATAGGTCAAAGCACATAGAGATCTGATATCATTACATCCATGACATGGTGAAGAGAGGAACCTTAAAGCTCTAGTACATTAGCATGGATGAACAGGTTGTTGATGTGTTGACCAAGCCTCTATCTCATAAAAATTTTGAGCACTTTCGAGATAAGCTTGGTATAGTATGAAAGGACCTTCCTCGAAATGAAGAGTAGTTGTTGTGATGATACATATCTTGCTTCTGACTTGATGGTTGTGACATAAAGAAAGATGTTGTGATGTGACTAGTACTATGCTTCCGACTGGATAGTTGTGATTCAAAGCCAGTCTAGTATCCTGCTTATAACCTTATGGTTGTGACATAAAGAAGGACGATTACCTTGCTTATGATCTGATGGTTGTGATGTAAAGCAAGATAATGTGTTGAGACTAGCACTGAGCTTCCATCTGGATAGCTATGATGTAAAGCCAGTCTAGCATCCTGCTTCCGACTTGATGGTTGTGACGTAAAGCAGGATGAGTACCATGCTTTCGACCTGATAGTTGTGACGTAAAGAAAGATGATGTGAAGAGACTAGTACTGAGCTTCCAACTAGATAGTTGTGACATAAAGCCAGTCTAGTATCCTTCTTGAGACCTAATGGTTGTGACATAAAGTAGGACGAGCATCTTGCTTCTGACTTGACAGCTGTGACGTAAAGAAAAACTATGAGATGAGACTAGAACTATGCTTTTGGATTGATAGTCGTGACGTAAATCCATTCTAGTGTTATTATGATGAACGAGCCTCGTGTTGTGATGATGATGATGATATATCCATTTTATACTAATACATATTGATGCAGATGATGATTGCATTCCTTTGAGAATGACGATGTTGCCGATGAAGAAAACTTCCTATGATTTATAGATATGCCTTTCAGTGTTCCAAGATGATATTGATGATGTTGTCCTCTCACCCACTTGATCCTATTGATGATGTTTTCCTCTCTCTCTCACCCGATGTTGTTGAAGAATACCCTTCTTGTTAAGGGAGAGTGTTAAAATAATGTAATTGTAAAGTGTATTCTTATTATTATTTGATATATTATTCATTGGATCAATCCCCATTGTGGATTGATCATGTCGGTTGTTGTAAAAGGACCAAATCCCCTTTTGCGGATTTCTCATAATGTAATTGTAAAAGGCAAAAGAAGAAGTCGGCCCCATAATATATCAAGAGGCCCCGAAACATAATAAAGGTGGTTATATCCACCAAGTTGGATAAGTCGGATTTGCAAGTGAGGAGACACTTCACATGTGTCAGTCTTATATAAATAAGGATGCTAGTGCCTCACTTAGACACACAACTCACTTGCTCATTGAGAGACAAGTTTCGAAACTACAGTTAGAGAAGAAGGAGAGAGAGTGGCGCATCTTTGGGATAGGATCTTTTGTATTAGTTTGAGTTATCTCTTGGCATTATATTGGCTATCTATAATAAGTAAGTTTTGTTGGGTTTTCTTCCCCTAGAGGGTTTCCTAGGATAAATTTTGTGTCTCTTGTGATTATGTATTTCTCAGTGATCTTGTATTACGCTATTGTTATCTATTGAAATGTAAAGAACTATAATAATGGATTAAAAATTAACAGAGTTGTCGACTGGAATAAATACCATTGGAAACAAATGGGTATTTAAAAACAAATTGAATGAAGAAGGAAAAGTTGAGAAATACAAAGTTCGATTAGTAGCAAAGGGTTATTCCCAGGTTGAGGGAATTGATTTTGGTGATATTTTTTCTCATGTTGTCAAGTTAACCTCTATCATATTTTTTCTATTTGTTGTTGTTGCATTTAATTTTTAAGTAAAAAAGATGGATGTGAAGACAACATTCCTACATGGGGATCTACAATAAGAAATATACATGAAGGAACTAGAATGATTTCTTGTGAAAGGAAAGAAGGAGTTGGTATGCAAGATGAAAAATTTCATGTATGGTTGAAAACAATCACCAAGGATGTGGTATAAAAAAATGGATACTTACATGTTGGGACTTGGATTCACAAGAATCAAAGAGGATCATTGTGGATACTTTAAATTAATTGGTGATCATTTTACTTATTTGGTCTTGTATGTGGATGACATGTTAGTGATAGAAAACAACAAGGAGATTATCCAGGATGTGAAACCTCAATTGTCCTCTAAATTTGACATGAAGGATATTGATGATGCCAATTTCATTTTAGGCATGGAAATTAAAAGAGATAAGAAAAATATGAAACTTTGGTTAAATAAGAGAAAATATGTCGAGGCAATATTTCAGAGGTTTAATATGCAGGAATGTAAACCAATCAGGGTCCCTATTCATGTAGGTGTAAAGTTATATGCGGATCAGTGTCCCAAGACATAGGAAGATGAGAAGGGCATGTTTTGTATTCCATATGCGATTGTGGTTGGCAATTTTATGTATGAAATTGTTTGTACTAGACTAGACATTGCACATCCAATGGTTGTTTTGAGCAGGTATATGTCAAAAGTAGGGAAGGAACATTGGATAGTTGTATTGTCACTAGAACTACAACCCCTCCATTTTACCTTCTATTTTGATACTTCTTTAAAAATGGATCCTCCTTATTTTTGAACCCAAGAGAAAAACCTCATAATCCCCTTACTCATTCAAAGGCTTCTCCTGGTAACTCATGATTCACTTGAAAATATGAGAAAACATTCAAAGTTGAAGTTTTAAAAAACTGATCAGCAAAGTTACTTTCAAATCCGTTGAACTACTCAGGGGAGTTACTTAAAACTCCTCTAAATTGCTCGGAGTATTTAATTCAAACTCCTCCGAATAGCTCAGAGGAGTTATCTTCAACTCTTCTGAGCAGCTTGGAGGAGTTGTTTCCAATCATTCCGATAAGAAAAGACTATCACAACAATTAATAATAACGTGTTTGATCTACCGTAAGAGTTAATTAGAAATCCTCCAATCATATAAGAGTATTTACTACTAACTCCTCAGATATGCTCGGAGGATTTAGTCTTATCCCTTCTGAAAATTTTTGGCGAAGTTGTTTTAAAGGCCTCTGACCTAGCCTACCACATTAAATGTCATTAATTGACATGAGGTTATATAAAGTTAAACAGGGTTAATACTATTATCATTGGACTAAATGTAAGTGACTAGAGATTGGAGAACAAGAGAGTTAGGTTAAAACTTCATCCGAGCAAAACCTCATTCCTATCGCAACGCATGGAAACGTTTAACTGCGTAAGTTTATCTCTCTCTATCTCATTCTTTAAATTTAGGGCTGGGTTTTATCTCCATTTATCATTTTTTTTCCTAGAACATAAATACCACCTACTGGTATTCGCCACTTCAGCAACACCAAACCCTATGCATTTGTCATCAACCTTATACTAATCCTCAACCCATTCATGTCTATGGAATAGGAAAATGACCGACCCTTTCCGCCCTTCTGAATAAAAATGTAATTGATCCTTTCCTAGGCCCTATTATGTGTTTTAACCATTGCAAAACCCCCTCCAAATTCATTTAAGGAACAGATTATGGACCTAATTAAACCCTAAATGTCCTTCTCGTTCCTCTAGGTTGGCTAAAATTTTTCCTCGCCATTTTTTGTGTTCACAAAAAACTCAGTCCAAAAACTTGTTTAGTAACTCTCCGAGCATATCGGAGAAGTTACTACTAACTTATCATATATTCTTGTGAGATTTAATCTCAACTCCTCCAAACACCTTTGGAGTAATTAGAAGAAAATACTCCAATCATATCAGAGGAGTTAATATTAACTCCTCTGATACGATCAAAGGAGTTTTTTGTAAGACCTCTGAGCACCCCAATACTGGCTAAAACTCTTCTGAATGCATATCAGAGAAATTACTAACAACTCCTTCGATCAACTCGAAGGATTTTTTATTAACTCATCTTATATGCTCCAAGGAGTTACTCTTTTCCCTTTGATCTGCATGTAGATAGTTGTTCTATTTTTCTCTGATGTCACTTTTTTTAGGTTAATGCCCAATCCTTTTCACCCTAAAATATCAATGGGCATTGACTGTTATTTGATATTTACGAGGAACAACAGGTCATGAATGATTTTCATTAATTATTATGATTTCTTTGATCATTTAAACTATTTTTCAAATAGCATGCTCCAATTTTATCTTGTCTTCGGGTTCAGACATGTCACCCCGGAAGAAAATAAAAATGAATCCAACAAGAGCTCAACCATATGGAAGCTCCCAGTAGACAGTAGAGACAAAAAGTGTTAGAACCTTATATGACGATCGGGACTTTTGTAAAAATTAAGAGAGACTTTTAAATGGGGGGGGATTATATTATATGTTCATGAAACCAAACTTATATACAAAAGTAGAGGACCTAGGTGAACTCTAGGAATTTAAGAACATCAAAAAATTGATAATTTTCAGGGTGTTGGCACATCCAAGAGTTTTGACTTATGCAGACACCATCTCTTGGATTTTGAAAAATGCATACGTAGATAACATGTATATCTTTAATGAAAGGAAATAGTTGATAGCTTCATTCGGGCCCGATGATTTAGCTAAGTTTTATCATCTTGAGGTTAGAAAAAAAAGCTATATGGTCAATTGTTTAGTGAATTAAATCTTATTGATATATGGACAAAATTGAGAAGACATTCTCTTAGATTAATAATTAATAATATAACTATTGATTATTAAATACTATATACAATAAGTAAATGATAATAATAAATAGTTATTTATTATCCAAGGAAAGCATCCTTTCATGGATGGTAACCATATGTTCTCTATATATGGAACACTCATCGTTGTAATAATATATTAATCATATATCACATGAAGAAAAACAACATGGTATCAGAGCGAGATTGGGCTTGACTCCTTCAAAGGAGGGCCCAGGAAAATGAGAGTAGAGTAAAATGTTGGGAGTGTTAAATTTATGGGGTTGTTACAATCTCTATGTACAACATAGTTACTTTTTACTCCTACCTAAATTATAGAAAGAATTCCATAAATTATGGTGG
>ML817070.1:35604-70376 GCA_009831015.1 Picea engelmannii | reverse complement strand
AAAGTCAGTATTTTGCCAACCATTCGAAAGCCAACTCATCCTTCTAGAAGATTCTTTCTAGAAGGATCGAGAACTCATCCATTTTCCTTCTTTAGAAACATGTCCGCACCCTGACTTCAAGTACAGTGCGAGAAGTTCGCAGTAAAGCTGAAGGCAGCCTGTGGGAATTAAGGATTCCTACAGGTGAGTATATATGCAGCCTGCGAACTATCTTTAACCTAAGTTTTCTGGAAACTGACAAGTGAAACTTTTCTCATGAAAATGTTCTCAGTAAAGAGGTTGATTTCCTATTATCATGACACTATCATGACATCATCCCGATGACCAAAAATGTGGATAACAAGAGTAGTGGGTGGAAGGTGGTGAGGAGGGTGGAGAAGGTGGCGCCACTGCAGAGTAAGAAGGTAAAGCAATGTTCGAAATATGACCAGGTGTAGAGCCCAATGAATTTCCTTGCAGGTCGAACCACTTCACCCTGCATGCCCAAGGGAAAGACAGCGGTGGAAGGCTTGGATGTTCCAGGGGGGGTGAGTGGATGTACAGGGTGAGGAGTCAATTGGTGGTGAAAGAAAAGGAAAATGATGATCTATGGTTTCGTTTCTTTGATACCAGAGAGGCCCCCTTTTTGGTTTTCCTCTCTGTTGATCCATATCCTATGAGAACAAAGAATTGAGCAGGGATAGCTTCGAAGGTGAGAGAAGAAAATCTCCCAAAGGAACTAGTGAGAACGCCTCGAAGCAGGAACTTCCAAGGGGGAGGAAAAGGAATGACATACATTGAGGAGAGCCATCGGCATAAAAAGGTGTCTGCCAACTAAATGCCCACACGCACAAAGGTATTGGCAAGATGGCCTTCACCATGGCTGAAATGAATGTCCAATAGGGGACGCAATGCAATAGTGGAGGGTGGCTAGAGTCATAAGGAGGAATGAATGTCAGGGACGTTGGTGTTACAATATAGAAGATGGTGTGCTTGTTTTACCATTGACGATACCCTCGTCACCCAACCATAGGCCGAAGCCACCCTCCGAGCACCTTAACCTTGACTGAGAATTACTCCGAAAGAAAACCCTAGGCTAGATAGCCAAACAAGGTGTAGTGCATCTTCCTCCAAGGACAGCGCCCCAACAATAGCTGATCAAATAGTCCAAACCCTAGCCAAGAGATAGTCCAAGCTCATACTGAAAACTAGCTGCTGTTGCACCTGCACCTGCAGCTCTCCTCCACATGTGTGCACCAGACTGGGAACTGCAGTGCGCATGAAACTGGGAACTACAATTTTGAGATGCTGTCAAATGAGAACTGGCACCTTGTATTTATACTGGTTTTTCCAGATTTGTTGGGGCCAACTTCTCCTTCTGGATATGTGTCTGTTCAGTATATTATTATTATTTCTGGCCGACTTCTTCTCTTGGAGGATAATAACCTAATATAAATTATCTTCTTGAACCGACAAGACTTCTAGGGTTATTAGCCAACTCATTAGGGTTTTCTCTTTCTTTCTGGAGTCTTCTATTCTCGTTAGGTTCACACGTGGAGGTAAATACCTCCAGTAGCTACCATAATATTAACACTCCCTCCTAGCTAGGGAGGTATTACAGGTAATGGACTTGAGCACAAAAACATGCCATTTACTCAATAGCATCAATATAGTCGTCTAGACTATCTCATGACTAGATCATCAACATCACCATCACCATCAGTTGCATCATCTCTCGAAACCATACTTCATTTGAGTAATTAGACATGATGCTGGATAAGTCACTCACACCATAGAGTGATACAAGAGCCACTCTTATAATATAGAGGAGTAAATGCTTTGAACCAATTTCTGCCTGGAAAATCTTTGTTCATCATTCGTCTGGATGGTGATTACTTCCAATAAACTGTTGATAGTCTTCAAGGCAGTTAGAACAAAAATAGAACACAAGTGTGTCTATCCATAGTAGTACACAAATACAATCCAGTGGTTCACTACCACACCAAGTAACACACAAGTACTTGATCAACAACATAAGGTTGTGAACAGTGGAACATATCCACCACAGTAGTCCTCATCTACTGCCATACAATCTTCATAACAAACATTTAATAGCAACCTGCACAGAAACAATGTTATGATATAAATTGAATTAACTGGGCCAATCTTTCACTCACATATGTGAGCTACGAAAGAAAATCTGCCTCAAAATAGTGGAACATATCCACCACAGTAGTGTATCTCTACTATTTGGAGATAGGTAGTCTCCATAACAATCATTTGATGCCATCCTGCACATAAAAATATTATTAAAGACAAACTAAATCATCTGGGCCAATCTTTCACTCACGTTTGTGAGATTTGAAAGAATATTTTCCCTCATCAGTAATGGGCTATCTTCCCTATTCTTCTCAGACACGGAAGAAGGATTGTTTCTGATTTATGAGCATGGACCATTCCTCACCCTGGGCCATTCTTCCTACACTAATCAAAGTGCACCCTGGACAGAATGTATAAACCCTAAGGAATGTCTAAGTCTGGACCATTCCCCACCCTGGGCCATTCCTCCTACACTTATCAAAGTGCGCCCTGGAGATAATGTATAAACCCTAAGGAATGTCTGTCCTAGACCATTCCCCACCTTGGGCCATTCCTCCTACACTAATAAAAGTGCACCCTGGAGAGAATGTATAACCCTAAGGAATGTCTGTGCCTAATTGTTGAGCCTGGACCATTCCCCACCCTGGACCATTCCTCCTACACTAATCAAAGTGCACCCTAGAGAGAATGTATAACCCTAAGGAACGACTGTCCAGAACATTTCCTCTGTTAACCACAAGAGGAAAAGACTATCTTGTATCAACCTCCAAAATGGAACATTCCTCATGTTAACCACAATGAGAAATCGATGTCCGACGAGGTGGGCCAGTCTTCTTGAGTAACCCTCAAGAAGAGAGACTTCCCTAGACCACTCCTCATGTTAACCACAATGGGAAGTCGTTGTCTATGATACATCAACAATTATACTACTTCCCATGTTAACCACAATGGAAAGTCACTGTTTGTAAGAAATCTCAATCCACTTTCCGAACAGGAAAGCATCTGTCCAAGATGGACTATTTTTCAAATTTAAGGATGAATGTCTTCAATAATGTTTCTAGTGCTCCCTCCTAACTTGGAGAGTCATTTCTTCCTTTTTCAATAAGAGGGAATTTGTTTCCACGAGCTCTATCTTGAGTACGCAAACTCTTTCATCTTGGATAGGAGCTTTACCAAAATATATGCTTGTCTGCCCATCTATGGAGATATGTATTGGAGAATCATTTTCTCCTTTCTGGATTTCATCATGGATAATGTAATGCTTGATTTAAAATGTACTTTAGTCTGGAACACTGTGAAGGATTCATGTAGATCTAAACAATAGAGTATATCATAGTTGGAAATACTAGAACATATCTATGTGGCACTTCTTCTGTCATCATGAGATCTGATCTACTGAGTAGTCATCTTGTTGTTATAGGAAATCTTCACCATGCTTCTTTTGTGCACTGGAGGTTCTTCACCAAGTTATCTTCTTATTATCTTCATACAAGAGTCTCTTTCTACTACGCCTCAAAGTCTTGAGATTGTTTTTCATCTACTCTTTATTCAATTTCTCTGGAGAACATTCTTTGCATTCATCTGATGTAGAACTCCAACTCATGGATGTTGCCGATGATATAATGACTCATGTAGTGATATGTCTGGTGTACTGGAACAAGTAATCATCATAGTATTCTCCCTCCATCTAGGATAACTTCTGGTTCTAGATCTCACAATGCTTTTATTCATAAGTCTTCTATACATTGTTCTTCATCATGACTTCAAGTTCATCTACTTGATTTCTTTTATTGAGTTCATATCAGGCTGGTAATCTTGTGATTATTGATACAATGACTGGTTGTTCTGGTTCCTCTTTCTTTCTTGGAATCTTCATGTTTTTGTTTAGCTCTTGGGTCCATGGATTTTCTTATAGATTCCATGTCCTAGAGATTCCACTTCTTCTTTTTATCATAGGATCACGGATTTGGATGAACAACCAGGAATACTTTAAGGCTTCTCTTTGAAGAAGTCTTCCTCTGTGGTTGAACTGAACACATACTGTCTTTCATGGCTGCTACCGTGGATATATATATTTCATCATTTTCAATGGATCATAGGATTAGCTCCCTCCTAACCCTTGCTTCATGTAATAGTGCATATAATCGGCTCCCTCCTTCTAACAGAGTCCATGCTTCTATCTACATCCGTATTGTCTTCTACAATATATAATTAGATCTCTTTTCTAACAAAGTCCATGCTTCTATCTTGTTGTCTTCTACAAAACGTCATAAGTCTTTTTCCAATTTCCTCTTGATTGCTGACTTCTTTTGCTTTTACTGAGTTTATTCATGATTGATTTAATAGCTTCCACATGATTTGTATCTCATATTTTCATGTGTATTATCTAATGATATCCATTTCCATCTTCTTTGTTCTTCCATAGGTATAGTTCTTCTTGGAACATACTATAGATATGCAATATATGTACAGAGACGATGCAAACAAGATATGTACAAGGAATAAGAAGAGTGTTGTTACCTTTTTAGAAGAAGAAGTCTCTTCCATCCTGCTTAGTCTTCTTTGTAGGTTCCTTTTCTTCGACAATTGATGCTTCGTGTTTCTCTTTCCTTTTCTTTAGCTTGAGACACTGATTCTTGTAGTGACCGTACTTTTGACAGTTGAAGCATTGTACTTCTGAAATGTCTTTCTCTTGATTTGGCTTCCTCCTTGAGCCAAACTTACTTTTGTTCCTGAAGTTCTTGAATATTGTTGTGAAGGCTTGATCATCGTACTTCTTTTGGAGTTTCTCTTTTGCATTGATCCTTGATTCTTCTTGAGCACAACAAGTCCAAAGTTCTTCAAATGTCGGATATTCCTTTCTTGTGTTAATGCTTGCGGAAAATGCATCCCACGTCTTGGGAAGACCATTGAGTACTATGTTCACCAATTCCTTTTTTGAAATGATCTCTTCAATAGATTGTAGTTTATCTCTTATCTGGGAGATACTTACAAAGTATGATTTTATGTTGTCATCCTCATTCATATTCATGTCACGGAGCTCATTATTCAAACTCATAATTTGTCCAATGTTTTTGACTGAGAAGAGATTTGTTAGGGCATCGTGCATCTTCTTTGATGAGTCAATATGGGAGATGTAGGGTATCAAGTGGTATTTTATGGAATCCACTATGATACTCATGACATTGATGTCAACATCCTTGAACTTCTCCATAGCTGCAACATTTTGTGGTTCCTTCTCTTCTCCTTCTTCAAACTCTAGCTTCATGATCTTTCCTTTCACAATATCCCACACTTTATTCTTAGCAAAAATGAGGTCAATCTTTCTCTTCCATGCTTTGAAGTTAGAGGCTCCATCTAACTTGTTCTCAGACTTCATAGAGTTCGTCATGGCTGCTTGACTTGGTCAAATCCTAGATTTGACCAGAAATCCAAACTTCACGTCTTGGCCTTATGAGAGTGCCAAGAGATACGCTAGGATAGAGCACACTGATCTATCTGAATATTAGGTCAATCCATTCAGTTAAGGTGCCTCGACAAGAGGATTAGGCTTTCTGCAACTACTCCTGCTAGTAACCCTAGCGGTAGTGTCCTAGAAGTTTCTTCTGCTAGTAACCCTCACAGCAGTTCCTCAACGAGCTCAATATCCTAGAGGATATGTTTCCTTCCAGTGTTTAGACCGAATGAAGGAGGTGTGGGCCCATAACCTGTTAGAATATAGAATATGGTGTGCTTGTTTTACCATTGACGATACCCTCATCACCCAACCATGGGCCGAAGCCACCCTCTGAGCACCTTAACCTTGACTGAGAATTACTCCGAAAGAAAACCCTAGGCCAGATAGCCAAACAAGGTGTAGCGCATCTTCCTCCAAGGATAGCGCACCAACAATAATTGATCAGATACTCCAAACCATATCCAAGATATAGTCAAAGCTCATACTAAAAACTAGTTGTTGTTTCACCTTCACCTGCAGCTCTCCTCCACATGTGTGCATCAGAATGGGAACTACAGTGCGCACCAAACTGGGAACTACAATTTGGAGATGTTGTCAAATGAGAACTGCGCCTTGTATTTATGTTGGTTCTGCTAGATTTGTTGGGGCCGACTTCTCCTTTTGGATATGTGTTTGTTTAGTATATTATTATTATTTCTAGCCAACTTCTTCTCTTCGAGGCTAATAACCTAATATAAATTATCTTCTTGAGCTGACAAGACTTCTAGGGTTATTAGCCAACTCATTAGGATTTTCTCTTGCTTTCTGGAGTCTTATATTCTCATCAGGTTCACACGTGGAGGTAAATACCTCCCGCAGCTGCCATAATATTAACAGTTGGGAGTAAATGCAGGAGGGGCTGACATGTTTCGTTCACATGTCCCTGGGAGAGGTGGAAGATGTCAGCTCCTCAATTGGGCGTTGTGCACTAACACCCCATCCAGGGGATAATTTGATATATTTAATTTATATAAATGTCATTATATTATTCTATTTTATTTTAGGGTTGATATTACATTAGTTGTGTTGACATAGATTTAAAAATAAATAGTAGACTTATGTCAACTCATGTGGAAACATCTCCCTCATATTGAAATGTAGAAGTAACTCTCAGCTGAAATAAAAAATATATGAGAAGAATAAGTCCTAAATTTTAGGTTATTTCATAATGGTGGTTTTGTTGATATTAATTAAAAACAATTAGTAGACTTATTGATCCAGATGCGTTACTTAGTATACTTGTTGGAAGCAGGCCAAAGTAGAAAGAAAGGTTATTCTGGGAAAGAAGGCAAGCACGAGGAAAGCAATAGCTAGAAGGAAGAGCAACACACACACATGCATGGAAGACCTAACGACGTTAGGGTTAGGGTTTTTTCAATACATTATAATGTCTAGTGAGACAAAAAGGTATAAATATCGATACATGGGTCTCATAGAGGGGACAATGGGTAGAGTAGAGGGCAGATAAGTTGTAATATTTTGATGTATGACCTAATTTTTTAAGTTGTTGAGCTAGAGGGGAATAAGGAGGGAATATCTTGAGGATTAGACCATAGGCTTAGGAGCATGGTGCAATCTACTCTACCTCATAATAGATCTCAACCCGACTGAGAAGAGTTGTAAAGCATGTGGCACTGTAGTTTTGGGAACTACTATAATAAAAGAGATAACATCCAGATCTTTCTAGATGTAGCCCACGGGGGGTGAACCACAATAAAACATGTGTTTCGTGATTGAATGCATTTGTTTCTTTATATTCTTCAATAGTTATTGATATACCGAACAAACAAGTTGATTATATTGCATGCATGATCGTGAATGATAGTTTACTGTGTTAATAAATTAAGTAGAACCCTTGGCGCCCATTTCCCAGATCCCCACTCAATCTTGTGATGCAAACACATGATTATTGCATCCACCCATTAATATTATCTTGGGTGAGACTACATAGTGCACTTTGTGCATTAAATTTTCTTCTGGTTTACCAGAAGGGCCAATAGTTTTAGAGGCTTTGTTGGAACCCTAAGTAGACATGAACCTTGGGTCACTTAAGATAAAGATATAAAATCAGTTGAAAACAATAACCAACAAATGGTTTTGTTGTCATTGGTTGGAATAGTAGAGGATTGAGTAGATGGTATCTATTGAAGATCTGTTAAAAGATATGTAAGATATGTGGGAGGTGGATCAAGATAATACTGAAGCAGACGAAGAGAAGGAGAAAACAATGAGCTACTAGAAGGGGATGTTGCGACCATGGAATCCCACAAAAGAAGATATCAAAAGATGGCTAAGGAAAAAAGAGTTCGAGTTTGCACAGAAAGATAACATAAACCCTACAATAACACCCCACAAATATCTTGAGAAATACATGTTTACTTAATTGCATGAAGTATTTTTCTATGATTTTCCACACTTATTGCAGGAGGGGATACTGAGGTTGAAGGATAGCCATGCAATGAACCAGATCCGACAGTTATAGCAGACCTCAGTACAAATTGAGCAGTTAAATCAGGTGAACAAAAAATTCACCCGTACAGTAGATTTTTGGCTCAAAAATATTATAGTAGGCTTTATAATAGAGTTTGCAATATATACAATGAAGTCATACAATGTAGCAGAGAAATATTTTCTATGCTAACCTCAAGGAAGGTATATTAGATCGTTGTATACTTCTATTAAGATACTGCTATACATCAAAGGGGTAATGACGATGGAGTCAGACAACTAAACTTCCTTGCATGCATGGGGGAAGGGGGTAAGAACTGAAAGAAAGAGGAGAAATGGAAGGACGAATGGATAAGGGAAAGAAGGAGGAACCCTTGGAACCAATCATAATGGATGACGACCAGATCAAGAAAGTCGTGGAGACAACTGGAAAGATACGTAGAAGAGTACCCTACCAATACAAGGTGAATACCAAGAAGAGAGCCATAACCATGAGGGAAGGCTTGGCAATTGATAAAGAAGAGGTAGAGGATCTTTGGTATGTGGAGAAGATTGAGGAAATCATGAGCGCAACATATGAGAGGAAGACGAGAGGTCCAAGAGAGGGAAGATAAGGACGCAATCCTATCCATATTAATGTCAGTGTGGAACCCATAAACCCATGTGCGAATAATACACGAAAGAGAACACCACCTTTTAGACAACTCCATTTCGGAGGAAGAAAGATAGCAGAAAGTACATCTACACAAGGAACAACAATTGGAGGATCCAATTCAGGAAACACTAGTCAAGTATCTACACCACGCGAAGGTATTAGTTCAACATTTATGATGGAAAGACATGATCCCACCATCAGGTTACCAGAATTCAAATGAGAAGCATCGCAAGACATGGAAACAAATTTGTTTATATGTGAGAATATCAGGGAAATGAAATAGATCACAGACGAAAATACTAAATTGGCACAACTAGCAATTACACTAAGAGATCGCACACTAGATTGGTATATGATTTTAGATACAAAAAATACAACAGGGACAACCAGAACGATTTCGGACATAAACAAATTGTTGATAAATGAGTTCCAGAAGCCAAGTTCAGAAGATCAGTACATGAACAAGATGATAGAGATAAGATAGAAACCAAGAGAATTTGTATGGGAGATTGAATAGAGATTCAAGCGACTGAAAGGAAAGTTGAAATATCACATGATAGATATGCATCACAATCACTTGTTTGTCAATTCATTACTACCACACTTGAAACACCCATTACGACAATTGAAGTTTCAGAAACAGGAAGAGGCTCTGTAGGCAACCCTACAACTAGAAGAAAACCAATATCAACAGACAGATCCAACCATCGAATAACTGAAGGAGGATTTGAAGAACTTAATGTTCCAGCTAAACTAGAACAAAAGTAAGGACAAACGAGAATTCATTTGGTGTACAACATGCAGGACAAAAGGACACCACAAGAACAAATTTCCATCATTCGCACAATAAATGGCAGCAGGAATTCCAAATACTTTACCAACAGGAGGACTATGGTGCGAGATCTGTAAGAAACAAGGTCATGATCTATATCACTTCCCAATGATGAAAAAATACCAGACAGTTCCAAAGAGTTCATATTGAAACTTTTTCAAGTCAGTGGGCAATGATGACAAAGGTTATAGAACTATGAATTTGATGTAAGAGAGGACATCAGATGCATATAGTGTGTAGGAAGAAATGAAGATTTGGAGATCCACACCACAATTTAACCAAGTTCCAGCCCCATACAACACTTCGCAACAGTAGTATAATCCTGCGCATCAACCATATAATATCACGCAACCACATTACAACACAACGCAACCTCAGTACAATATCACTCAATACAATCAAGTGCCTCCATATAATATGCCGAGACAAGATTGTTCTAGCTACATAGGTGGAGGACGAGCGAGAGGAGGATTTGGAAGAGGTAGAGGACTAGTTGTATGTCATAACAATCAACAACTCAGACATTATACAAAGGAATGTCCACTTCCACCAACAACTTGTATGTATTATAGAGCATCGGACCATGATACAGAAAAATGTCCGACACTACTAGTAAATATCCAGGAAAAGAGGAATCAAAACAATCAAAACGTTCAATGGATATTAGCAAAATAAAGGGATGAAGGAAGGAACATCAACATAGTAACACACGAAGGAGATAAAACAGGAAACAACGTAGCCCGACAAGAGCCAGTACAACACCAGTGGGTGAAGAAGAATGTTGAACCAAGGAGACAGTTCGATGCGTAGAACGAGAAGGAAATATTTCAATAAGACAGACAATAATTTATGAAGCAAGACACCTCGTTTACTTCAACTGCGCAATAGAACAAGGAAGCATTGGAGTATGAGATGCCCCCATTGTTGGATCATAACAATGAAATGCAACCCATGGGACAAGTACAATCAAAAGGTTTTGCAATCATGTGTAAAACTATTGACTGATCCATCAACTGTCAAAATATTGCAATTTTAGAAAGATGTAGCACAAAGACGGAAGGAAAATTAGAAAATAAAACTATCAATCACCTACATACAAGAAAAATAACAAGTAAGGAGTTCAGGCTGAATTCCAACATCAAAGATTTCAACATGGGAGATATCATACTGTATCTAGGATCTGAAGTCAATGTACTCCCAAATAAGACAAGGAAATGTATGGGAGATCCCACATTAGGATATTCACTGGTTCAATTGAAACTAGCAAACCAACATAGAGTTCTACCGATTGGTAGACTGAAAAGAGTGACAGTAGACCTGGATGGAGTGCGCACTAAAGAATACTTTGAAGTGATTGAAATAATGGACGACACAAAACCATATCCAGCGTTGCTTGGCTTAGATTGGGCATTTGATAACCAGGCCATAATCAATTTAAAGAAATGAAAAATGACATTTGATTGAGGAGAATATAGGGTCATCGCGTTGTTGGACCCATCAGAAGGGGAAAGGTTTGTAGAACCTACCTGTTTAGACTTGGAGGAAATCAACCAGTTGTACAGAACAACTGCGCGCGATGAGGATTAAGTAAACCCTATTGCAGATGGGATACTTAGTTTGTGGATCATTACATCACGTGCAACAGACTCAGACACGGGTCTAGAAAACTGGAAACAAAGGCTACATGAAGTTTCCACCAGAAGGTGCACAGGAATAGACCGCACGGTAAGATGGGTAGGCACAGAGATAAGGGAACTACCCAGTTTCCATGGAGTGAATGATCTAGAAGAATTCTTGGCACAGTACAAGGATGAAGTGATAGAAAAACAAGTACTCTTAGAACTCGATATAGCACTCAAGGCCACACCTACAAGATGGTGGGGCACACACAAAGAAACAATCAAGGATTGGTACCAATGTAATAGATTACTACGCATAAGGTTTGGTGCATAACAGAAAAGAAAAAATCATCATAAGTACGAGGGACAGGGGGAAACAAAGAAACGCTTGGAGAAGTGCATAATGTTGTGGCATATGAAACCCCCAGAGGAATGGCCTCATGATTTCATACGCACTCTAGAGGGCATACCAATGAACCGGTCAACAAACTAGGAATTGCATAGAGGAACTTCAAACTGGACAATATTGCAAAAACAATTTACAGTCACTTTCTCATTCGAGCATGACAACCCGAACATAGATGCATCACTTATGTAGATAAGAGGGGTGATATTCATTAAGGAACCAGAAGTCAAACTCATAATAGAGGAACAACAATGGAACAAACATACAATAAAAGAATTGTTGTCATGCTACCATGTGCAGGAAGAAGCACCAGATGAAGACAATCTGCGTGATGTTTGGATCAAGGAAGCATAAGGCGAAAGAGAAGTGGAAGGTCCACCTGTAGAATCAGAATTAATTTCCACGACGATCAAGGTAAAGAAATTTAACATTGGGATAGTTGAGAATCCAAAAAATGGCCAGCATTGGAGACTACTAGGATGAGAAAAGAATAGAAAGAATAACAGAGTTTTGTGTGAGTACAACGACTTGTTCCCCACAAAATTTACAGAAATGAAGGGTATAGAGGGAGAGCTAGGAGAAATGAAGATACCACTCAGAGCTAAAGAGAGGCCGGTCAGATAATGACCATACAGACTAAACCAGATATATAATAAGAAAGTTAAAGCTGACATCGACAGGATGCTTGAAGCTAGAATCCTAGAATTTGTGGAGGAATCATAATGGATAAGCCCGATGGTAGTTCAGGAGAAAAAACACAGCGGGATAAGAATATGTGTCGACTTGAGGAAGTTGAACAATGCATGAGTACATGACCTGTTCCCTACACCTTTCATGGATGAAGTGTTGAAGAACCTAGGAGGACACAAAGTTTATTCATTCATTGATGGATTCTCAGGTTACCACCAGATCAAGATAGCACGGGAAGACAGATACAAGACCATGTTTGCTACAGAATGGGGATCCTACCAATACACAGTCAGGTTTTTTGGACTGAAGAATGCACCAATGATATTCTCTAGAGTAGTCATCATTGCATTCAAGGAGTTTATCCACTAGTTTCTAGAGGTATATTTGGATGACTGGATAGTTTATAGTTTATTGAAATACCATGTAGAGGTCCTGAGGCTGATGTTAGAAAGATGCAGGCAGTTCTAGATATCATTTAACATCAATAAATGTATCTTCAAAACATTGTTCGGGATACTTTTGGGCCATATAGTATACAAACAAGTCTTACTAGTAGATCCTACAAATATTGTAGTAATTGTTAACTTTCTACCATCAAAGATAGTCCATCAATTAAGAGTGACATTGGGACACATAGGATACTACAATTTTTTATCAAAGGGTACGCACAGATTACCGCGGCAATGGAAAAATTATTAAGGAAAGATACAAAGTTTCAATGGAGTGAAGATTGTTAAAATGGTATGGATACGCTAAAAGAAAATCTGGTCACTGCACCAATACTAGTATATCCATACTGGGATAAGACATTCCATGTGCATGTAGATGCATCATCCATAGAAATTGGAGCTATCTTGGCACAACTAAGAGTGGGAGATTTGGACCACCCTATAGCATTTGTGAGCAGACAACTATCAGAATAAAAGAAGAACCATAACACCACAGAGAGGGAAGGCCTATATATGGTCTACGCATTGCAGAAATTCAGACATTACTTATTGGGAAAACACTTTAAGATGTTCACAGATCACTCAACCCTTAAATACCTAGTCAAAAAGCTAGTGTTGGGGGGGAGAATATGTCAATGGTTATTATTGTTTCAAGAGTTTTATTTTGAAGTAATAGTCAAGCTAGGAAAGCTCAATGCAGGACCTGACCACTTATCAAGGGTCACGAATGACGAAGAACCTACAAATTTAGAAGACAACTTTATGGATGCACAATTATTTTTAGTCCATATCGTCGATGAATACTTGGCAGATCTCATTCAGTACTTGAGTATAGGTATTGTGCCATAGGAATATAACACCTCGGAGAAGAAAAACTTGGTAGTTCGGGCTGCATACTATCAGTTAATTGCATGACATCTATATAAAATGGGCACAGATAGCATCTTGCAAAGATATGTGGCAGAACAAGAAATACCAAGTGTTTTAATAGAATCCCGCGAGGGAATAGCATAAGGACATTACACAGGAAAAGATATCGCACAAAAGGTATTATGCGTAGGACTATGGTGGCTAATCATTCACAGAGAATCGAAAGAGTACTGCCAGAGATGCGATGTCTGTCAGAGGGTTGGTAAACCCAATAGAAGGGATGAAATGCCATTACAACCACAAGTAAATTTGCAGGTATTTGATAAATGAGAAATATACATTGTGGGACCAATCAACCCACCATCCAAAAGAACAGGAGAAAGGTACATTATCACCATGATAAAATACCTGGCGAGATGGGTAGAAGCAACACCGGTAAAGGATTGCAACGTAGAAACAACAACACATTTTCTATTTGAACAAGTAATCACGAGATTTGGTTCCCCCAGAATTTTGATGAGAGACCAAGGCACTCACTTCATTTACAACACTATTAAGGCCATGAATGAAGAGTTTGAATTCCATCATCAAAATAGCACACCATATCACCCACACGCAAATGGTACAATAGAAGCATTTAAAAAAATCTTAGAAAATGTATTGACAAAGATCTATAATCTCCACATGGACAATTGGGACCTAAAAATACCAATAATATTGTGGGAATATAGGACCACATGCAAGAATTTGACATGGAAAATGCCATTGAAACTGGTATATGGATAAGAAGAGGTGGTTCCATTAGAATTTATAGTACCTAGTCTGTGTGTCACAACAATTACACACATTACAGTGCGAGGTGTAGTACAGGAGAGGCTAAATCAATTCTTGGTCATGGAGGGACATCGGATCCTAGCAGGGTTCCGCCAACAAGTTCAGAAAGCAAGGGACAAATCTTGGCATGACAGACACATCAAGAAGAAAACTTTCAAGAAAGAATACTTAGTGTTGATGTATGACAACAAATCTATTCAACATCCAGGAAAACTAAGAATGCATTGGTTAGGACCATACGAAGTAAAACATGTCACAGATGGGGGGGTTGTATAGTTGAAAGGCTTAGGAGGCATAGATATCAGAGGCATGATCAATGAGAACCTACTGAAGTTGTATAAGGAAAGTCAACCACCCATAACATTAAAGTCACCGCACAAAAACAAAAAAAAAAGGATAATAAGTGCATCTATCCAGGACCTCAAGTAGAGGCAGAAGACAATGTCCATCATGGAGCATGTCAAAGGGGCACAAGATATGAATAAACTTAAAGCTGAACTCACCATTGCGTAGACGCAGAAAACCAAGTGCCAGGCTCAAATGGAAGCACTTCAAGATAGAGTAGCATAAGTCATTGCACAGGCAGAGGAAGCCACAAAATATATGGCGCATACCTAGGTAGAGTGTGCGAGGTTGATTAGTGACGATATTGCAGTGCAGACAATATACACACTCAAGGAGAAAATAACGCAGGCTCAAACACAAGCAACAAATCTCAAGGAGAAGTTCCAGGTGATCATTGAGGATATCAGTGCACAAAGGTTAGGTGGCTCGGGATGAGCCACATGTCAGTGTTTGGGGCCTATTGGAAATAGGCCAAAGCAGAAAGAAAGGTTATTTTTGGAAAGAAGGAATGCATGAGGAAAGTGACAAATGGAAGGAAGAGAAGCACGTGTGCATGCATGAGGAAAGCGACAAATGGAAGGAAGAGAAGCACGTGTGCATGCATGGAAGACCTAATGATGTTAGGGTTAGGTTTTTTCCAATACATTGTATTGGTAGGCGAGCCAAAAACGTATAAATATGGATACCTAGGTCTCATAGAGGGGACGATGGGTAGATTAGAGGGTGGATAAGTCGTAATATTTTGTTGTATGACCTAATTTTGTAAGTTGTTGAGCTAGAGAGGAATAAGGAGGGTATATCTTGAGGGTTAGACCACAAGCTGAGGATCCTGGTGCGATCTAGTCTGCCTCATAATAAATCTCRACCCGACTTAGAAGAGTTGTAAATCCCGTGATGTTGTAGTTTTGGGAACTACTATAATAAAAAAGCTAASATAAAKATCTTTGTGGATGTAGCCCAGGGGGGTGAACCATGATAAAACMTGTTTTATGTGACTGAATGCATGTGTTTCTTTACTGTATTCAATAGTTATTGATATATCGAACAAATGAGTTGATTATATTACATGCATGATCATGAATGATAGTTTACTTTGTTAATAAATTAAGTATAACCCTCGRTGCCCATTTCCCATATCCCCACTCAATCCTGGGCTGCAAACACATGAGTATTGCAGCCACCCATTAARACTATCTCAAGTGAGACTRTGCAGTGCACTYTGTGYGTTGTGTTGCCTTCTAGTTTATGAAGAGGGCCGATAGTTTTAGAGGCTTTGTTGGAACCCCAAGMAGACATGAACCCTGGGTCACTCAAGATAAAGATATAAACTCATTTGAAAACAATAACCAACACCCACTATGAGAGATGTCAATGTAACATAACAAATTAAAATAATAATAAMAAATTAATAATATATGTATATATAATATTATAATATATAATAAYATATTTTATAATATCAATACATTATAAAATATTTTAATATATTATAAAATACATTAATATACTAAAAATATATTAATATTTTTTAATACTTTAATATTAATGTATTAAACCAACATAGTTCCATCTTGATGGCTCAAATTTCTCGAGGTGAAAACCTTTTTTAGAGTGCAAAACTTGAGGAAAGGTTAAAAGTTTTCACCTAGAGAGATTTGATCACTCTGGATGCTTGATAGATCTAGAGTTAAGATGGATCATGTGTCAACATCTCCTTCGTATTGAGGTGTAGAAGTAACTCCCTACTAAAATTATATATATATATATATATATATATATATATATATATATATATATGAAGAATAGGTCAATGTTAGTGTTTATTAAAATTAAAAGGGATAAAAGGAATAGACACAAATTTCTCCATTCTTGAAAGATTGAGATTAAAATTGATTTACATTAATCTATTTTATTATTATATTCTTTTTATTATTATTGATAAATTATTGATTAAATTTTTTATCTTATATTTTTTTTTGTCATTGCATGTTTTATCGATACTATGTTGTAAAGTGCAAAAAATAAAATAGTATTAATGATGATTATGATGATGATTAATGTTCACTTAGATGAGAATTGGTTTATTAACCTTAAGAAAGGTAAAATATAACTTTTATTTCGTTAAAATATAATTTCTATGCTAAATCATTAAGAGAAGGATTCCAAAATCATCATAGTTTTGATGAATTAGGAGGTTAGGAAGTTTGGTGTTGTGAAAAATATTTTTGAATTTTGATCTAACTTTGGTATAGGAAAGGAACACTAAGAGAGTGTTTTTCATCCTCAACCCTCTTAGTGTCTCAAAAATAACAAATTCTTTAGTCCCACAATGTTTTGGGAGTTGTACAATGCCTAGTTTCACTATATTTATGCTAGTCAAAGTAGATAAATTCTTTAATCTTAGGGTTGACCACCTTCTTATAATACCTCAATTTTCTTTTATCCTCTAATCTTATCACACCACATATTCTTCTTAAATTTAAATGTAATAATATCTCTTTTGGTTTATGTTATTTATTTTGTTCTTTTACATTGAGTATCTAATCATAATTTTTTTCTCAATAAAAAACAACTTGTTTTTATAAAGAAAATATAATAAGTATATTATCTTTACTTTTAAAATTATAAATTATAAAATTATTTTACATCTAATATACTCTAATTAAAATTTTATAAATACTAAAATGATTAAAAACAATAAATATTTATAAATACTTTCAATCTAACTTTGTATAAAAAAATTAATAATATTTATGGTGGTAAAGAAATTTAGCATAAAATCCCCTCTTTGTATGTGAAAATACATTCATTTGAAAACAATAAAAATTAGTCATTTCTATTCATCATAGGTTTTCAGCTATATTTAATCGAAAGTTATAGTTAAGCAAACAATAGGGAAAGGATATAAATCCGAGAGTCATTTATAATGCAAATTAATAAAAATTAGTCTTTTCAAATCCTTTTCCATTCATCATAAGTGTTCAATTATAATTACTCATCATACATATTTAGTTATAATTAATCATACGATAAGGAAATGATATAAATCCGAGATCCATTTATAATGTAAATTAGGCTCAATAGAACCAATGCATAATTAGATTAACACTTTCACTTTAGTGAAAAAAGAAAAAAAAATAAAATATATGCACTTCCACTTTAATGGGAAAGTAAAAATAAATTATCAAGACAAAGTTTTTATTAGCTTTACTATGTGGTAAATTTGAGGATAAGGTATTTAGTTAAAAAAATACAAATAAGTTATTATATGTAATATTACATATATTTTATTTTTAATTTTTAATATTTAATTTGAATCCGTGTAGAAAAGATAATATGATTATGTAAGAAATACATATTTATTTATGATAGATTTTTTTAGATTTTAAAAGTTTAATTATATTATATTTATAATTTTTCATTTGAATTGAATCCATGTAGAAATATAATATGATTATGTAAGAAATACATATTTATGATAGAGTTTTAAGATTTTGAAAGTTTAATTATATTATATTTAATTGTAATTTTTTGATTAATTTTTATTAATAATTTAGATATATATTTTTGTTTGATTTAAAAATTAATTTACATATAAAAAAATATTGAACATATTTAAATTTAGTTTTAGTAATTAAATTAACAATAAAATATGATATTAATTATTACATATTAGCTATCACAAAAATACTTATACATAGTTTATTACTTTTCAAAAAGCATGTCAATATCAATTTTGCCACTAAAATGTAATTAAAAACCTAAGCCAAAAAATGAAAACTTGATATGATCTTTTCCTAACGTTTTCTTTTCATTTTTCAAACATCCTCATATAATAGAAACATTGAACTCATTTAAATTTTCATTTTTCAAACATCCTCATATAAGAGAAACATTGAGCTCATTTAAATTTATAGTTAGCAATTAAATATGACACTAAATTATAAAGATCCATGCTCACCAAAATATTCATACAAAGTTTCAAACTTTACAAGAAATATGTTATCATCTATTTAATAATTAAAATCCAACTTAAAAGCTTAAGTATAATAAAAAAAACTTGATATGATTTTGATCTCCACAAATATTTGTTATTTTTATATTTTTTTGTTTTTCCATTCTCATCATGTTCATTGCATTAATAATAGAAATAATCTCAACGAGAAAAGAAAATATTAGGTATATCTGATTTAGTAATAGCTATTTTTTAATAATGGCCATGTTATCTCAACCAGGGTTAGTAGATGTACATATAAAATATTATATTAAAGTACGTGTTATTAATAGAAATTTCATTCTAATTGCCTCTTCTAGATATAGGGAGAATATTATATTAAATGATGTGTTACTAATGTCATCTCCTCTAGATTTTAGGAAGAACTAGTAAAGCCACCATTGAAACAAGCTATGATAATGGTTAGACTAAAAAACCATGTTACCTATACACTCTTAGTAAATAAGAGGTTGGTAGTAAAATCGCATGCATATGGAATCAAAACATGGATTCAAAGTATTGAACTTTCCCAACAAAAAGTATTATTTGGGAGACCATGGATATATTCCATGAGAGGCACAATATTCTTTGATAAAAAGTACTCATAATTTCAAAGAAAATAAAAAAGGTTATATTGCCCTTAGATAAGACGAAGTAGGTAGTAGAAACAAAAAAATCACCAACATAGATGAATCATTAGTGTTGCATCGTGACTTGTAAAACCTATATGTGATGATGAGAGAGATTGATAAAAACCCTATGAATAAGGTGAAATACATATAGAAGTTCCATAAAGAGGAGAATCAAGTGACACACTAAAGGAATGGGCTTAAGAGAATAATGAATTATATGCGTTATACATCATGAGGATCTTCAAAATCAAATCCATATAAGGAAAAAAATATGAGGATGGTTAAAATCCAACTACACACATAAATAATTTTGAAACGAAAATGAAATTCTCATTAGATGAAGAAAAAGTACATCAATTACCTAACACACTTGGGAAAATATCTTTCATATTGTTTGATACGTGTTATATTATTTGCATGAATAGAACTAGTGTCTACGTTGTAATGGGTGTGCAAGGGGGTAAGAGGGGGGGTTGCAGTGGGGTGGAGCCCGTCGAAAAAAAACATTCCTCGGTTTTCGTATTCATTTTTGGGTGTCCTTGGCTTTCGTGACCATTTATGGGTGACTTTTTCAGCACATGTTTTTTCTTCGATCGCTTTCTATTTCCGGTTAAGGAATTATGGTTGTTAACTAATATAGGTCATTGGATTAGGGTTTCGGATGCCACTGGCTCATATATGTATATTGTACTGTAAACAATGTATGAAGTGAATGAATATAGAATATGCTGGTTTTCCCTGTTTCAGTTTCCAGGGGAAAAATATTTGTGTAATGTGTGTATTTTCCATTTTATCTTTTATGTTCTTTTATTGAAAATTTATTTGCATTAAAATATTGTACAAGGTTAAAACCTACATCCGGTATCAGAGCAATTATTGGCTTCAGGGGGACACCTTTATGGTCAAGAGTTTGGATTGGGATTGTAATAAGCCTTGTCACATTGGGACATCTACGGTATTAATTCTTTAGGTGAAGAGAAATGGAGAGAAGTTAAAAAATAGAGATGCAAAAATTTGATGAGAAATTTTTTGAGTTGTGGAAGATAAATATGGAAGATATGTTGGTAGATAGAGATTAGTGGGTCATGGTGGATCTAGTTACTGCACCTATAGGAATGTCAGCAGATGTCTGCAAAAATTTGGATCGGAAGGTGAATAGAACATTCTGATTGTGTCTCTCAAATTCAGTTTTACTAAGTGTGTCAGGGGAGGCTACAACCAAGGAGTTATGGGATAAGTTGGAAAACTTGTATCAGTTTCAGTCCCTCGTAAATAAATTGTTCCTAAAAAAAAATATGTATAACTTGAGGATGAGAGATGGAGACTCGGTGATAGAGCTTCTAAACGCCTTTAACACTTTGGTAAGTCAATTTTTATATGTTGATTTTAAAATTTCATATGAAGATAAGTGTATTGTTTTACTGTGTTATTTACCAGACTCATGGGATAGTCTGGTTGTGGCCATAGGTAGTAATAAACTACCTTGAGTTTCGATGATGTGGTCTCATCCTTGTTATCGAAGGAGATGAGATGAACTAACATGGAAGGATAGATCACAAATCCATTATTTGCAAGAGGATGCTTCCAGGATAGAAATAGATCTAAGTCCTCAAGTGGGAGATCTAAGTCTAAGCGTAGATATAAATCTCCTATAAATTTTGTAAAAGTATGTTGGACATGTGGAAAAGAAGAGAAATTTAAGAAGCAACGTATATCCAAAAGAGTTTATAAAGAGAAGGGATCTGAAGGTGCTCCATCTACATAAAAATAGACCTCTAAGGAATAAGGAGGGGATGTGTACTTGGATTCTTCAATCACACATGCATATCATGAGGCATAGTTGGTTGAATAGGGTGCATCCTTTCATATTACTCACTATAGGAAGTGGTTCTATGAATATGAAAGGTATCATGGAGGTAATATTTTCCTAGGTGATGAATAGACAACCAAAATCATAGGATGAGGAAAATTCAAGTTCTGGGTCACAGATGGAAGGATTATAACACTTGTTGGTGTTCTACACATCCCAGGATTGGCCATAAACTGGATTTCTATAAGAAAAATGGATGATGTAGGGGTAAAAATGGTATTTGAAAAAGAAACCTACAGGATGGTTCGAGGAGAAATCGTGTTGTTGAAGGGAGTTGGGATTGGAATTATGTATAAGATGAAAGGAAGTAGTATTAGAGATGGGTTTAATAGTTCCATTGTTCCTGATATTGGAGAAGAAGAATTAAAAACTCCTACAGTCTCTAGATAAAAGGTTATGTTGTGGCACAAAAGACTAGGGCATATCGTAGAGAAGGGTCTTCCACTACTACATGGTAAAGTTATGGTTGAAGCTATGTCTAACTACTCTTTGGATTTTGATTTCTTTGAACATTGTTTATATGGGAAGCAAAACCAACTAAGATTTATCTCTGGTGTAATGAGGGTAGAAGGAATTTTACAACTAGTTCACAGTGATGTGTTTGGACCTGTGTTGATTCCATCATTGGGAAAATATGTGTACTATGTCTCATTTATAGATGACTTATCGAGGAATACTTGGATATATTTCCTTATGAATAAATATGAAGTATTTGACAAGTTTAAAAAGTTTAAGGATCTTGTTAAGAATAAAATAGAGAAAAGAATTAAGGTGTTGAGGACAGATAATGGTGGAGAGTTTTGTGGGAATGAATTTGAAGAATCATGTAAGAAGTGTTGTATAGCATGGAATAATTATACTTCATATACGCCTTGGTAGAATGTATTTGCATAAAGGATGAGCAAGATGTTGATGGAAAAATCAAGGTGGATGCTTAGTGGTGTCGGGTTAGGGAAATAATTTTTGGCAGAGGCAATGAGTATTGCATGTTACCTAGTCAAAAAATCACACTTGTCAACACTAGATGACAAGACTCCACAAGAGGTATGGATTGGTAAGAAATATTATCTCACACATCTCAAGGTATTTGGCTATGAGGCCTATGTTCATGTTCCAAAGGAAAACATGAGTAAGCTAGATAAGAAGGCCAAAAGGTGTATCTTTATTAGGTATAAATATGGTATTAAAGGTTATAATATTTGGAATCTAGAAACTAAGAAGTTTGTGTATAGTCGAGATGTGGTATTTAGAGAAATGAACTATGTTGTCAAACATGAAGTTCTACCAAGTAAGGAAGAACCAAAGAAAATAGAGTTTGAGCCAAAGGATGATGAATCAGACTCTACAGAAGAATATGAATAATAAGAAGAAGATCCTCATACTCCAATATTGAGGAGATCGGTGCGGTAAAAAATGCTACCAGAAAGGTAGTAGATTTATAACATGGAAAACTCTGGAAAAAGTTCATGGTTGAAGAAATGGAATCCTTGGATAATAACGAGGCTTGGGATCTAGTGGAGTTGTCGACTAGAAGAAATCCCATTGGCAGAAAATGGGTATTTAAAAATAATTTGAATGCAGAAGGCAAAGTGGAGAAAAACAAAGCTTGATTAGTAGTAAAGGGTTATTCCCAAGTTGAGAGAATTGATTTTGGTGATATTTTTTCTGATGTTGCCAAGTCAACCTCTATCATATTTTGGTTATCTGTTGTTGTTGCATTTGATTTTGAAGTAGAACAGATGGATGTGAAGACACCATTCTTACATGGGGATCTATAAGAAGAAATGTACATGAAGCAACGAAAAGGCTTTGTTGTGAAAGGAAAGAAGAAGTTGATATGCAAGCTGAAAATTTCCATGTATGGTTTAAAACAATCACCAAGGATGTGGTATAAAAAAATGGACACCTATATGTTGGGACTTGGCTTCACAAGAAGCAAAGAGGATCAATGTGTGTACTTTAAATTAATTGGTGATCATTTTATTTATTTAGTCTTGTATGTGGATGACATGTTGGTGATAGAAAACAACAAGGATATTATCCAAAATGTGAAAACTCAGTTGTCCTCTAAATTTGACATGAAGGATATTTGTGTTGCGAATTTCATTTTAGGCATGGAAATTAAAAGAGATAGGAAAAACAGGAAACTCTGGTTAAATTAGAGAAAATATGTCAAGACAATATTGCAGAGGTTTAATATGTAGGAATGTAAACCAATCAAGGTCCCTATTCCTATAGGTGTAAAGTTATACGTGGATTACTATTCCAAGACACAGGAAGAGGAGGAGGACATGTCTTATGTTCCATATGTGAGTGTGGTTGGCAGTTTGATGTATGAAATGGTTTGTGCTAGACCGTACATTGCACATGCAGTGGGAGTTTTGAGAAGTTATATGTCAAAACTATGGAAGGAGCATTGGACATTTGTGTTGTGACTAGAACTACAACCCATCCATTTTACCTTATATTTTGACACTTCCCTAAAAATGGAGCCTCCTTGTTTTTTAACCCAAGAGAAAAAACTCATAATCCCCTTACTCATTCAAGGGATTCTCCTAGTAACTCATGATTCACTTGAGAAAATGAGAAAACATTCAAAGTTGAAGTTTTAAAACATTGATCAAAAAAGTTACTTTTAACTCCTCTGAACTAATCGGGGGAGTTACTTCAATCTCCTATGAAATGCTCGGAGGATTTACTTCAAACTCCTATAAATAGCTCAGAGGAGTTACCTTCAACTCTTCTAAGCATCTTGGAGGAGTTCTTTCCAATCATTCTGATAATGAAATAGTATCGCAAGAGTTAATATGAACTCCTCTCATCTATCACAAGAGTTAAGAATAACTCCTCCAATCATATAGGAGGAGTTACTACTAACTCTTCATATATGCTCCGAGGAGTTAGTCTTATCACTTCCAAACAAATTTGGTGAATTTGTTCTAAAGGTATTTGACATAACCTACCACATTAAATGCCATTAATTGACTTGAGGCTATATAAAGTGAAATGGGGTTAAGACTATTGTGATTGGAATAAATGTAAGTAACTAGACATTGGAGAACAAGAGAGTTGGGATAAAACATCATCTGAGCAAAACCTGATTCCCATCCCAACACGTGGCAATGTTTAAATGGGTAAGTTTATCCCTCTCTATCCTATTCTTTAAATTTAGGGTTGGGTTTTATTTCAACTTATCATTTTGTTTTCCCTAGAACATAAATATCACATGCCGGTATTCGTTGCTTCACCAACACTAGGCCATATGCATCTGTCATCGACCTTATACTAATCCTCAACCCACTCATGGATATGGAATAGGAAAATGACCAACCCTTTTCCCCCTTCTAAATAAAATTGTAATCAATCCTTTCCTAGACACTATTCTCTCATTTAACCATTGCAAAAACCCCTCCAAGTTCATCTAAGGCACAGATTATGGACCTAAGTAAACCCTAACCACCCATCCCATTCCTCTAGGTTGGCCAAAATGTTTCCTTGCCATTATTTATGTTCACAAAAAACTTAGTCCGTAAATTTTTTTAGAAACTCTACTAGCATATCGAAGAAGTTACTACTAACTTCTCCGATATGCTTGAGAGACTTAATCTCAATTCCTCCAAACACATTTAGAGGAATTGGAAGAAACTCCTTTGAACACCTTTGGAGGAATTGGAAGAAACTCCTTTGATCGTATCATAAGAGTTAATATTAACTCCTCTGATACGATCAAAGAAGTTCTTTGTAAGACCTTTGAGCACCCCAAGACTGGCTAGAACTCTTTCAAATGAATATTGAAGAAGTTACTAACAAATCCTCCGATCAACTCAGAGGATTTGTTATTAACTCCTTCGATATGTTCTGATGAGTTACTCTTTTTCCCTTTGATCTTCATGTAGAGAGTTGTTCTATTTTTCTCCGATTTCACTTTTTTCAAGTTAATGCCCAAGCGTTTTCACCCTGAAATCTCAATCGACATTGACTGTTATTTGACATTTACAAGGAACAACATGTCATGAATGGTTTTCATTAATTATTATGAATTCTTTGATAATTTAAATTGTTTTTCAAACAACATGCTCCAATTTTATCTTGTCTACAGGTTTAGGCATGTCACCCCGAAAGAAATTAAAAAAGAATCCAGCAAGGGCTCAACCACATGGAAGCTCTGAGTAGACAGTAGAGATGGAAAGTGTTAGAAACATATATGACGATACATTGGGAGTTCTAGAAAAATAAGGAGAGAATTTGAAATGGGGGGCATTCTATTACATGTTCATGAAATCAAATTTCTATACAGAAGTAGAGGACCCAGGTGAACTCCAAGAATTTAAGAACATCAGAAAATCAGGATTTTTCAGGGTGGTGGCACATCCAACAATTTTCCCTTGTGCGGATGCCATCTCTTGGATTTTGAAAAATGCATATGTAGATAGAATGTATATCTTTAATTAAAGGAAAGATTCGATAGCTTCATTTGGGCCCAATGATTTAGATAAGTGTTATCATCTTGAGTCCGGAAACAAAAAGATAGATGGTCAGTTGTTTAGCGAATTAGATCTTGTT
This sequence comes from Picea engelmannii, assembly GCA_009831015.1. Lineage (NCBI taxonomy): Eukaryota > Viridiplantae > Streptophyta > Pinopsida > Pinales > Pinaceae > Picea > Picea engelmannii. The sequence goes on along the minus strand of ML817070.1, from coordinate 44,594 downwards.
GATGTTTGGACAACGTTGGGAAGACATTCTCTTAGATTAATAATTAATAATATAATTATTGATTATTAAATACTATATATAATAAGTAAATGATAATAATAAATAGTTATTGATTATCCAAGGCAAGAATCATTTCATGGATGGTCACCATATGTTCTCTATATATGGAACACTCATCATTGTAATAACATATTTATCATATCTCATACGAAGAAAAACAACATGGTATCATAGTGGAACTCAGTTTGACTCCTTCACAGGAAAATGAGAGTAGAGTAAAATGTTGGGAGTTAAATTCATGGGGTTGTTACAATATCTATGTATAACATATCTACTTTTTACTCCTACCTAAATTATAGAAAGAATTCCATAAATTATGGCGGGAAGTAATTTCTAGTAAAAATGTCTAATTACCTAAATATGAGGAATGTACTCCATATTTACTTCTACCTATATTTATGGAAAGAATCACATGAATTATAGAGGGACAATTTAACAAAGGAAAATACTATGTGAATGAATTGTAACCAAAATAATCATTGGGTAGTTACAGGAGGTATTCTCCAACTATTTATTAAAAAAAAATTAACTTATTTTTCAATTTAACTTTCGAAGAGACGTGTCTTTTTGGATCAATATAAATTTTTTATAAAAAGACACTTGAAAGACACAACAATATACACACATATTTTTTCTCTCTGACATGTGGGAAGTGATCTAAGGAAGAGACTGAAGCTTCTAAGAAGTTGAAATTAGTCAAGTTACTTAGTGATGTTCTAGAGTTTACAAAAGTAATATCGTATATCATTGGAAGTAATTACCACTTGTGGAAAATTGTGCTTGTCTAATTTAAAACTATTAAAACAACATGGTTAGTCATATGACATCGAGTATATCATGGATGTGTGTTGGTCATAGTATGATATGTATCATTTGGAGGGTCATTGTATATAGTTGTGTGCAAGAAAAAATGATCTCCTCTAGGAGATGCTTTTTGTTGTTCTTGTTTCGTGTTCCAGGAAGGTCAGATGTAATAGCTCTTAGAAGGATCCATAATGAAGCTAGTAGGAGAAATACATGGATGGAAATACCTTCCAACATTATATCAATGAGAGACATTTCCATACATGATGCTCAAAGACAGGAATTCTCTAGGATCAATGTACTTCCCAGGACAAGACTATGCCAAATAATATAGATAGTTTTAGTGATCATGGATATAGCTATTCAAGACCAAATATAGAAAAAATATGGTGATAGATCCAAGTATATCCAAGTAGAGGAGGATGTAATACATCCAAAGGGAAAATAGACAAAAGATCAATCACCTTCAACTCTAGAGGGAATGTTGATTTTTGAGGAAACATCATGAGACATTCTCCCCAGAGGGTCCTCTCTAGACTAGTAGGGGGGAATGTAGACTTCATATTGACGTGACTCATATCATGAGATGAAGGAAATAAGAAATTATTTTCACAAGGAAACCTAGATATGTATTGTGAGACATTGGTTCCATGAGGGAACCTCGATATGTCTTAGAGATCAGTTTCTTGAGGAAACCTCTATATGTCAAATATGGTCCAAGATGAAATTACCTTTTAGAGGGAGTGATCCAGGTGTATACCGGTGGCAACCCACCTTTTCCGACTGGCTCAAAACAACTTTCTGGCAATTTTGGCAATTTACTATTTTTAGCAGGTTTTAACTGCCAGGGCCATTTTGAGGGCCCAAATGAACGTTTTTCAATATATAGATTATAAATGATATTTGAAGGCATAATTGAGCCCCCAAAATGAATCTCCTCGACGATACCTTTCCAATGAGCTATCATACGCCTAAAATGGAGATCGTATGCAAAAGTTATGACCCCGGGAAGTTGATGTACTAACTTACCCAAACGGGGCCCACATGACTTTTGGCGCTTCATCTCCTAGGATTAGGTTTTTGGATGTTTAGAACTTTTGGAATTCTCATTTATTGTAAAAGGGCCTTCAGAGCCTCAATGTAATCATCTTCTTGTGAATGCGAGTAGCCGTCACGTCTCTTCTCAGAGATAAGCTGCCACCATTCTAGCGAGTCTTTCACTCTGTATTTTTACAGTCTCTGTACATTTCTATGATTAATAGAAATTTTGTATTACTGTATATCTATGTTTATGGTTGCATCTTTGATACATATGTTATATTATTGAATATCTGCAATATCTCTATGCATTTCTTTATTATATCTCCGCTCTCATTTCGTGCCGAAAATAATCAGGATCAGTGGTATCAGAGCAGGCTTCTCTTGATCGTTTTTTAGTGCATGTCCCTGAAGAGGTCCGAGTATATCAAGTTGGGTCTCGATCTATTCTCTCTTCAAGACAATCTCTCTCGCACACCCAACAAACCCTCAATAGAGAAAGAAAAGAAAAACAACGGAGCAAACAATCCTATCAATCTGTTACTTGAGAAAGCTCTCACACGACAAAGGGACGAAATGATGGAGAATTTTGCCCACATCCTTCAACGCCTGTCGATAGCATCAGGTGCATCTTCATCAAGAGACCACTTTGGAGGAACCTCGCCTTTCAAGGTACAGGTTAATTTTGATATTCCTATATTTGAAGGTCAAATAGATGCAGATGCCTTAGATAAATGGTTAAATCTGCTAGAAGGTTATTTCTCTGTTCAAAATTTTTTAGACAAGGAAAAGATCACCTTATCACTCCTTAAGGCTCTCCCCCATGTCAAACATTGGTGGGAAACTTACTAGGAGCAGAGTTCCACAGAGGATTTTGGAATATATGGGGTCGATCCCACTTGGGATTTTTTTGTGGATGCGGTAAAGGAACAGTATTACCCTATTGGAAACTATGAGGACCAGTACATGAGATGGAGCACACTGTGGCAAGAGAGGGACCAAGAAGTTCAGGAGTTCACCAATACCTTCCATACCTTGCACACTAAGCTGGGTATCAAGGACTCTGAGCGACATTTGGTTCTGAAATACCGTGGGGCTCTACACAGATACATCCAGACTGAAATGGATTTTCTGGACATCTCATCACTCGATGCTGCTTATCGATATGCTATTAAAATTGAGCAAAAATTTAATCAACAGAACAAACGGGAGTTCGGTTCTGCAAATCTGCAACAACCAAAGCATGACAAAGACAACCCTAACAAATAGTTCCCTGAAAACTAGTCCAAGACACAGGAAAATAAAGGTCACAGAAAGACAAAGAAGGACACCAGAAAATGGTGTGATTTCCACAAAATCCCCTGGCACAACATCGATGAATGTCATTCAAAACAGTCATTGGTGGATGATATCAAAGACAAGGAGCCGAACCCTGATTCAGAATATGATTATGAAAATACTGGTAAAGGACAGATCATTGATGCATACCCCATTGCTATTGTCGCAACCGCAACAATTCAACCAGAAGAAACAACAGATCCTGAAGAGGGGGAGAGCCTCTTTCATTCATAGATGTGGGTGAAGGGGACCCCGCTGCATTTTATTGTTGATAGCGGAAGCCATAAAAACCTCATCTCAGCAGAGGTCATCAAACAGTTGGGATTGTTGACAACACCACACCCACAACCATACAACATCGGGTGGCTTCGACAAGGATGAGATCTGCGTGTCAACCAACAGTGCCAATTGCCATACAGCATCCAACCCTTCAAGGATGAGTTATTATGTGATGTTGCCCCACTGGATGTCTGTGATGTTCTCTTGGGCCAACCATATATGTAGAAGCGCCATGTTGTTTATGAGTCTCGACCCCGCAGTGTCATTGTTTCTCTGGGGGGTCATATCTAAAAAATACCACAGGTAGTTCCTAGTACTGTTCCACCTAAAAAGTGTCGCAAGGTATTATCTCATACTGCAAAATTTAGCTTCTTCACAATCTGTTCAAAAGGAGAACAAAAGGACACTACAACCACTACAGCCTCGCCCCAAGCACCTTCTACCAAACAGAAGCAAGTCGACAAGGTTGCAGCAAAGTGAAAATATTCCTTCTACACATCATCCTCTCATGTAGCCTGACTTGTTGAACAACCTCAACCTTAAAAGGTTCATGACAGACTTCCACAAACTGAGCAGCACGACGTCTCCAACAAGACAAGAAGCTCACCAAGATGCAGATTCAACAAACGCTTTTCCTTCTCCCCTGGGAACTCAATGCAATGGAGACCATTGCTTCCTAAGGAGGGAGGATTGATCCATGTGGATATCGATGGCCACCCACCTTTTCTGACTGGCTCAAAACAACTTTCTGGCAATTTTGGCAATTTACTATTTTTAGCAGGTTTTAACTTCCGGGGTCATTTTGAGGGCCCAAATGAAGGTTTTTCGAGATCAAGGTTCTTAGTGATAGCCGATGGCATTATTGAGCCCCCAAAATGAATCTACTCGATGATACCTTTCCAACGAGCTATCAGACGCCTAAAACGGAGATCGTATGCAAAAGTTACGACCTCGGGAAGTTGATGTACTAACTTACCCAAATGGGGCCCACATGACTTTTGGCGCTTCATCTCCTAGGGTTAGGTTTTTGGATTTTTAGGACTTTTGGCATTCTCTTTTATTGTAAAAGGGCCTTCAGAGACTCATTGTAATCATCTTCTTGTGAATGCAAGTAGCCGTCACATCTCTTCTCAGAGATAAGTTGTCACCATTCTAGTGAGTCTTTCACTCTATATTTTTACAGTCTCTGTACATTTCTCTGATTAATAGAAATCGTGTATTACTGTATATTTGTGTTTATGGTTGCATCTCTGATACATTTCTGTTATATTATTGAATATCTACAATATCTCTGTGCATCTCTTTATTATATCTTCGCTCTCATTTCGTGCCGAAAATAATCTGGATTAGGGAGATAGTTGAGCCTATTGATCAAATTAGTCTTTTTTATTAGCTAACCCCAGTTAATGTTTCGAGTGATATTGCAATAGGTCAGAAGAGAAATGAATGGGCTCGTCATTCTCTACAAGAGGTAGAAATACATTCAACTCCCCATGGTACCTTCTGAGTGAGAAAGAGACCTGATAGGTATTTAGTCTATGTTGCATCTATGAGCCACATCATTCGTTTTGAGCCTTCATGTTATGAGGAGGCAACTAGTCATCTAGTATGAAGAGATGTCATGATGGCTAAGTATTAGTCCATCCTGAAGAATGATGTGTGGGATATTGTTCAGAGACATAGGGGAGTTCTGTAGTGACTTCAAAATGGATATATAAGATCAAACAAACAGTTGAAGGGAGCATCGAGAGGCACAAAAATGAGATTTGTTTCTAGAGTATTCTCGCATGTGGAGAGAATAGATTATGAGGAGACATTTTCTCTTGTTTACTGATACACTTATATCCGTATGATTATTTCCCCTGCAACATCCATGGGTTGGAGAGTAAATTACATGAATGTGAAGAAATCCTTTCTCAATGGGGAGATTGAGGAAGAAGTATATATCGAGCATCTAGATAGTTTCTTGATACATGAGAAGGAGTTTCATGTGTGCAGGTTGAAGAAGGTCATGTATGGAATCAAGAAAGAACCTCTACCTATATTTATGGAAAGAATCACATGAATTATAGAGGGACAATTTAATAAAGTCAAATACTATGTGGATGAATTGTAACCAAATTAACCATTGGGTAGTTACAGGATGTATTCTCCAACTATTTATACGAAAGAAAATTAAATTTAATTTTAAATTTAATTTTCAAAGAGACGTGTATTTTTGGATCAATCTAATATTACTATAGAAAGACACTTGAAAGACACAACAATAGAAACACATATTTTTTCTCTCTCACATGTGGGAAGTGATCTAAGGAAGAGACCGAAGTTTCTAAGAAGTTGAAAATGGGCAAGTTACTTAGTGATGTTCTAGAGTTTACTAAAGTAATATCATATATCATTGGAAGTAATTACCACTTGCAAAAAATTCTGCGTGTCTAATTTAAAACTATAAAATCAACATGGTTAGTCATATGAAATCGAGTATAGGATGGATGTGTGTTGGTAATAGTAGAATATGTATCATTTGGAGGTTCATTGTATATAGTTGTGCACAAGAAAAATTGATCTCTTCTAGGAGATGTTTTTTGTTGTTCTTGCTTCTTTTTCCAGGAAGGTGAGATGTAATATCTCTCAGAAGGAGCCATAATGAAGTTCGCAGGAAGAATACACTGAGGGAAAGACCTTCCAACATGATATCAAAAAGGTACATTTCTAGAAATGATGCTCAAAGATAGGAAGTCTCTAGGAGCAATGTACTTCCCAAGGCAAGGCCATGCCAAACAATAGAGACAGTTTTAGTGATGATGGATACAACTAGTCAAGATCGAATATAGCATAACTATGGTGATAGATCCAAGTATATCCAAGTAGAGGAGGATGTAATACATCTATAGGGACAAGATAAAAGGTAGAATTCACCTCCAACTCTAGAGGTAGTTTTTATGTTTGAGGAAACATCATGAGACATTCTCCCCAGAGGGTCCTATTTGAACTAGTAGGAGGGAATGTAGACTTCATCCTGACATGCCTCATATGGTGATATGAAGGAACTAAGACATTGGTTTCACAAGGAAACCTAGATATGTCCTATGAGACATTGGTTTCATGAGGGAACCTCGATATGTATTAGACATCGGTTTCATGAGGAAACCTCTATATGTCAAATATGGTCCAAGATGGCATTACCTTTCAAAGGGAGACAGTTGAGCCTATTGATCAAATTGGTCTCATTGATCCTATAGATCTAGTTAATTCTCTAAGATATATTGAAATAGGTCAAAAGATACCTGCATGGGCCCATCTGTAACACACCCATGACGAGGCATGAAAAAATTTTCTTTTCTTAAAGGAAATCATCTTCATTCATGGTTTCTAATTTGGAAATTTGGGGAGCCAGTCCGACCTCCTGGTCAAGGATATCTAATTATGAAGCCAAAAAACTCTCTAAGACCTTGAGGGCCTCATTCTATAATTGAACATAGATCGTTTTGGCTTCTTGGTGTAGGTTTAAGGGCACCCACGGCCTTCCCTTTCACTCCCCTGCGAAATCTTAGAGTACTGGGCATTAGCTCCTTTTCTGGATAAGCCCCTTCCAGAGTTCTTCGATTTTCGCCACATCTCCCTTGGATCCTATGGATATGAATTACTTTGGATCATTATCTAGATTTCTCAGATTTTGGCCTCGTCTCCCTTGTATCTGATGACTCAGATCCACTTTGGGTGATTTGACACTTGATATTCGCTTCAGACTATCATAGGACTTAGCTTAACAGTAGTTGATCGGACGATTGAGATTTACTTCGAATTTCTCGAAGTTCAGACTTTGAAATTCTGAACTCTCAATCCTTCCCTTCTCCTGAATAGACAGTATATGATGGCTCAAATTTTCCTTGGTGATCCAATACTTGATATTTACTTTGGATGATCTGATGACTTAGATCTGCTTTGGATGATCGAACGATTAGGATTCTCTTCGGATTTCCAGGACTTCAAACTTTGTGAATCTCAAATATAAATTAAGAAATGCTCGAATGGATTTCCCGAAGCTGCTGATCTAATGGATCAGATTCACTTTTGAAATCTGACACTTGAGGTTTAATTCGAATGATATGACGATCGACATTTACTTCAGGTATGCACCCAGAATCCACAGATTCACACCACCTATCCTCTAGAGTTGATGGTTTGGACTTACTTTTCGGACGATATGACAGTTGACGTTTACTTTGGGTCTACATCAAGAATCCATAGATTCACACCATCTATCCACTAGATATGACAGTTCATATCTACTTCTCAAATGATCTAATGGTTAACGTTTACTTCTAGTCTTCACCCAGAATTCATAGATTCATGCCACCTGTTCTCTATATCTGACGGTTCAAATCTACTTCGGGCAATATGAAGGTTGAAGTTTACTTTGGGTCTTCACCCAGAATCCATAGATTCACGTCACCTGTCCTCTAGATCTGACGGTTGTTGTCGCTCTTCCTCCTAAGCTTTCGAATTCCTCTAGCTTAGAGTATTTTCTAAGTATTCAGAGGCCTTGGCCTTTGTTCCTCCTACGAGTCCATCTCTTGGACCTCAATATTTGTTACTCCTACGAGTCTATCTCTTGGACCTTGTCTGCACTTCTCAAATGAGCTTATCTCTTCTGATCGTCGGGACGTGGAATAAGTACTACTCTTGTGCCCTCTTAGAATTATCCCTTCTAAGCTTCAACTGCTCAGACCTTGAAGGTCTCTGACCCTTCTATTCCTCAAAGGGATGTGTGTGCCCTCCTGACAACTTTCTCTCAAGCAATCCTTACTGAGATGCAAAGTGTTCGGTAACTTTGTGAGTGTCTCCTAAGTGCTCTGTAACTTCACCTTCGGGGTTTTGGTCACTCCAGCATGCGAATCTCCCAAAGCATAGACTTTGAATCTCATAGATAGGACAGTTAAGAAGGATCTCGATGGATCCAGAGATCCATGGTCCAGATTAACTTCAGGACTTCAGGGATTTTTTCTTCCCTTACGATGAACTCATATTTTGCCGAACTCACAAAGTCTGGAGGACTCAAGGGGTTAAATCTCACACTCCTTTCCATATCCAATGATCACAATAGACCTTGGCTCTTTCTGAATAGTTTCTCATTTATTCATCATCTGAACAAAGGTTCCTTCCCTTTCTATACTTCAATCACACTACTCTTCCTGTGCTTTGTTATCTCTAAATGCATTAAGAGCTTTGCACTCTTTCTCTTGGACGTAACACTTGGAAGAATCCTTATGTGCACCCCTTATGTTCATTTCTCAACTCTATAACTTAAGTGTTTCTCAGTCTCTGTTTGCCTCACATAGATCCTTCGCATAAGTTCACTATCTCTCCTGAGCTTTAACAGACTCCATCCTCCAAGGGACTCAGAACGACTAGGATGGTCGACATCCGTACATGAAATTATGCCCAAGGTTGATGAACTCACATTTTCT
>ML817070.1:22116-33853 GCA_009831015.1 Picea engelmannii | reverse complement strand
TCCATATTCAAGACTCCTTTTCTTCCTTCACTTTCAACTTCAACCAACCAAAAAAAATGCTAGTTTCCATGCACAAACATTTTATTGCACCTTTATGATGTCATCACAAACAATTTTAGAATTGTGCATACTAACAATCAAATTCACTTTCTCAGAAAGAAAATACCATTCCTTGTAGTTTGGCTCAGTAGGCAATTGGTCTTCCTTATGGTCTTACAATATTGCCATATCCAAGACCCATTTCATCTCGCAATTTCAACATTCCTTAGCCAAACAAATTGTTAGTTTTCATGCACATTACCTTTTCAAAATCAAGCATACTAACAGTCCAAGTCATTTTCATCTATTCAATGATATAAAGCAAAAGGATACATCATCCCTTACCTATGCATCATTTCATCCTACCAAATTTTTAAGAATGTAATTCAGATATCCATTGACCTTAATGAATGTGCCAACGTTCGTGGCCACATTCATATCCAATGCACCTTTTCATTAATTTTAAGTTTCCCACACTTTACAAAAAGTACTTTGTCATAGTGTATTGGATCTTAGCCAAGATTTTCACCATATGGTTTATTTCTTATCATTCATTGTTACAACAGGACTATGCTTCCGGCTACAGGATGATCATGATTCCCAAATCAGTACACATGAAACTCAAAAGTTTCGCATGAATTCCTTTAAGAATGCTTCCTCCATTAATAACTAGGGTGCCAACACTCATGGCCACCCAGATTAGTTTTCCTTCAACGCTTACATAATGTAAGAAAAACATTGGAAGGTCCTCCTTTCTTACTGAAAAATCCATTGTCTACCATGTTATGCAACATCTGTTCCCTCAATGAATTCCATGCATCATGTCATCTATGAGCACTTTTCTTTCCAATCATTCATTTATTGGTCCATGTATTCATGACATATCAGTTCATGAATTATTCCGAGGATTACAATTAGTATTTACTACAAGACGTTCACACCTCCATCATTCAGGTTATTCTTCCTAAATCATATCCTACATGGGTATCCAAGGCACACAACTTCCTTTAAATGTTCCATACATAACATTAAGACCGTAAAACATTTCAGAAGGTAGTCATACACAATCCCTTCATACCTTGTGCCACATAGGCATGAACATTTTTATACCGGTTTTGGTTGTTAGCACCCCCTCTGATATTATCCCATCAATGGTGGTCTATGGACACTTTTAAAGTCCCTTCAACAATCTTTCAACAAGAACCTTCTCTTAACCATCCTCTGATTGAGGTGGTTCGTTATTGGAAACTGTCTTTCTCAATAGTTCCAATCTATTTCTTTCTACACATGACATACATCATAAACACATTAGTCGTCATGTAAATTAAAAATGAAAGTACCATAGCATTTAAATTAATAAAACATTTTCATATATGTCCTATCATATTTGTATGCACTTCATCACATTATCCTTAATGTTTTCATGAGTGCAATACCATGTTGGATTACTGAGAGGGAGGGTGAATCAGTAATAACGTAATTATAATCCTTTTTCTCCAAATAATCTGACTGTTATATCAATGTATAATTATTATCCAATAATGAGCAATAAGAAATGAAAAATCACACACATACACAGTACACCAGTGTTTTACGTGGAAACCCAAATCGGGAGAAAACCACAGAATTCTTTATTTTATATGTCTTGAAGAATTTCATTCATTGGAAGCAACAACTTCCTTTGTTTTCCAACTGCAACTGGAAGGAGGCTCCAACCCCTTAGTTTATCAGGCTACAACCTGAGGAAAGCTCAAACTCCCCAATTCTTTGGTTACAACCAGAAGGAAGCTACAACCCCATATGTTCTCCATCTACAACTGGAAGGTGGCTACAACCACCTGTCCTTGCCCTGTCCAACCGCCCTGAAGTAGAAGTAGAATGATGGAATCACTATCAAATTATCACTGTGAGATATAGAGTTGTAAACATGTAACAATAAACCTGAACCATGCATCAACCATGCATCAACCTATACCTCAACATGTACCATAAACAAGTGCATCAACCATGCACCAACCTATACCAAACAATTTGTAATCAACCTGTACCATAAACAAGTGCAACCAACCATGTACCAAGTATGTGCCAATCATGTGTCAACTACTCATCAACTATGACTCATCAATATGTACAAACATCATCAACTATACACCTCATGCATGTGCCAACTCATCAACTACTTGTCTCAACCATGTACCCAACTTGTACCTCAACCAAAATCCCTCATCAATTTCATCATCCAAATATGATTTGTAACTTTGTAATAGACCTGGTGTATATGATCACATACCTGCAAAGCTTCCATAACTTTAACAACAAGAGACTAGCATTTTCATCAAACGTTTCTTTAGACTCACAAGACTAGTTTTGGATTAGTCAACAACCCTAACTTGAAATAATCATAACTTTGTACATGTAATGAATAAATATATGAAACTGATACACAAACTTCTTCAATGCATTTTATGAAATTCCTCCAGATGTCACTACTTGGAACCTCTCATAAAAGGAGTTATGGAAAAAATGGCACACCTTACTGCATTTTGGCTTCTTCTAGAGAGTGACCTTATAGAGCGTGCTCCACACTGAATATTTGTTGAATTGATCTGAAACTATTAAAAGTAATACTGAATACTGTACTCTAATCAACACATTTGGTCTTACTAAATTTTTATCTTTTATGAAGCAGTTATGATGTTTTTACCCAAAACACCTATTTTTTACTAGTTTCAGGACTAGCCACAAACCCTATTTTCTACGGAGTGTAAATCCAAAAATAAAATGAACCACGAGATAAAATTTTGATCACAGATACTTGGATATGGTTCCTCAATGGCATAGAAATTTCACAGTCTGATTCATTCTAGAAAAAAAATTATTGCGAAAATGGTGAGATGACCTAAAAAAAACATACCTTAGAAAGCATCATCAAAAGAATTTATCCTTCATTGAATTCTGGCCTTCTTTTCTTCAATTTCCTCCAAAATTCGGCTAAGATATCCTTTGGTTACCTCAGACACCTATAGGTATTCAATATTATCAAGTTTTTCTTAAATGAGAGAGCCTTGCCTCTTATTAATACTCTCCAAGTAGCTTCCTTAAAAACATCTTCTAGGTCACTTTGCCCACTTTCCTTATTTTAGGGTTAACCCACTTCTAATTTCTCCATTAAATTTATTATCGAATTAATTTATTTTTTATTCACCTTGAGTTATAGTACACTCATCACTTCAGTTTATTATTTACATTTTAAAATCTGTTAAACCATTTTGACTACTTTGACCTTTTGGGGCTTCTAGATGACATATGAGAGTCTTCCAACTTCGTAAGGACATAACTCTCAAACCGTGAGGAGTTATGTGATGTTCCACATACCACTAGAAATGGAATGACATGCAATATCCATATATAATATTATTACCTAAAAATATATGAAAACTCATACCATTATCCATCAAACAAACTTGGGTCCATTACCCAAACCTGGGTTCTCCAAATTCTCATGGCCATAATTCTCTAACCGTGAGGAGTTATGTGACGTTCCACATACCACTATAAATGGCATGACAAGAACTATCCATATACTATATTTTCCCTAAAACATTCACTATCCTTCATCTCATTAGTCCACAATTAATCATGGGTTCTCTTACTCCGCAAAGCATCTTCCCATGAGGAATTTCACCATAAGGAAACCACTTTGGAGTTCATTCATATTTACTTATTATAAACCATGACAATACAATAACGAGTCATATTTAAATCAAACAATCTTGGGTCCATTACCCAAACCTTTGTGTTGCACGGCTTTATTCAAGGGTTGACATCAATGAAAACCAACCTTAATCAACAATCTCCCCCTTTGGCATTGATGACAACACTATGATGCAATACTGAAATCATATCACTCATTCCCGCCCTGGAACCATGCCTCTATCCTCTTCATATGATAAATCTCTCCCACTTTTTCATCAATGGAAAAGGTATCTTTCCACCCAGGGTTGCTCCCCCTGACTGAACTGCCCTCTTATGGTGCTTCCTCGTGTAAATCTAAGACATATAAGATAAGCATTCAAAAAACATTCATTTTGGAGTAGAAATAACTCCAACTCTCTGGTGAAGATATTCAAAGGATTCCCATGGAAGTGGTTTTGTGAAGATGTCTTCCACTTGTTTTTTTGTGCCCACATACCAAACTTTGATGTTCTTTTCCGCAACCTGCTCCCGTAGAAAGTGCTACTTTATTGGAATGTGCTTCGTCTTGGAGTGAATTATGGGGTTCTTCAAGATACTGATTGCACTTGTATTATCACAATAGATTGGAATGGTCTCAACATAATCAACCTGTATATCTGTCAGAGTTTGTTTCATCCAAAGAACCTGTGTACAACATGATGCTACTGCAATATACTCTGCCTCGGCTATAGATAAAGATATTGATTATTGTTTCTTTATTAGCCATGATACTAAACACTCACCCAAGTATAACACTACTCCACTGGTGCTTCGATGGTCATCAATACAACCTAGCCAATATACATCTGTGTAGGCAATAAGTGATCGATCCTTTCCTTTTGGATACCATAATCCAAACTCTTCTATTCCTTTGAGATATCTGAAAATCCTCTTCACTGCTAACACATGTGACTCCTTTGGTGCTTCTTGAAATCATTCCACCTATCCAACTGCTTGCATTACATCTGGTCTAGATGATGTCACATATAGTAGGCTTCCAATCATTGACCTGTATTGCCTCTGATCTGTAGACTTCAAACCATCATCTTTGCTCAACTTGCAACTAGTTTTCATGGGAGTGATAACTGCTTTACAATCTTCCATTCCGAACCTCTTTAGCATTTCTATGATATACTTGGTTTGAGAAATAAATATTCCTTGGTTTCTTTGACGTATCTGAATTCCCAAAAAGAAGGATATTTCTCCAAGTAATGACAATTAAAATTCATTCTGCATATCTTTTGCAAATTTCTAGCTTAACCTGTCATCATCACTACCAAAAATAATATCATCAACATAAACTTCAATTAATAAAATATTACCTTCACTTACCTTGATGTAGAGGTTGTTGTCTGCACTTCCTTTTCTGAACCCTGCCTATTGCAGATACTTATCCAGTCTATAGTACCATGCTCTAGGATCTTGTTTTAGATCATACAAGGCCTTCTTTAATTTACACACATAATCTGTGTTCTCTGACAACTGAAATCCTTCTAGTTGTTCAATGTAGACTTCTTCTTCAAGTTCCCCATTTAGAAAAGATGATTTTATGTCCATTTGATATAATTTAACATTTTTGGAGCATGCATAGGCTAAAATAAACCGGATTGCTTCCATTCTAGCAACTAGAGAAAATGTCTCTTCAAAGTCGATTCCTTCAATATGTGCATATCTTTTACATACCAATCTAGATTTGTTCCTTGTAACTTGTCCATCTTCATTTAATTTATTCCTGATAACCCATTTTGTGCCAATCACATTCTTATTATTTGGTCTTGGAACCAATTCCCAAGTGTCATTTTTGTCTATTTGATCCAATTCTTCTTTCATGGGTTTATTCCAAAATTCATCCTTATTGGATTCTTTAAAACAGTTTGGTTCAATTGTAGATAAGACTGTTAGGTGTGTTTGTTTTGGTGAATAGATTTTTCTTCTAGTCTCAACTCTTGCATCTTTGTTTCCAATGATCTGATCTGAAGGATGATTCTTTTGTACTCATTTTCTAGGTGTCTTTAGAGATACCTATTGAACTTGTTCTTATGTTTCTGTCAGATTCTCTTCATCTTCCCCTTCTACTTCATCTTCTGCTTCTTCTTCTTCGAAAAGTTTTTCCATTGATTGTTTTATTCTTCCTTTGATTTGGGTCTTCCTATTTCATCAATTGTTACGTTGATGCTTTCCACAACTTTGTTCAATCTTAGATTGTAACACTTGTTGGCCCTTGACCAAGTTTTGGAGATCCTTAGTCAAGTTTGACCTATTTTGGGACATAGACATCCTTTCAAAGATGGAGCGCAAGACAAAGCAAAGATCGCGGGATCTCAACCCCTTTTTGGGATTTGGGAATATGTAATGGGTATGGGATGTTGACCCATGGGTTTACCCATGTTTAGGCCTATTTTTAAGTATAAATAAGTATCTAGGTGACATAAGTACGGGGGTTGATAAGCTACGTGCTAAGTGCAAGTTTGGTTTGTATATGCTTCGTGGATATTGTGAGAAACTTGTAGAGCTAAGTGCAAGTGGTTGTAATAGAATATGAAAGGCTTTGTGCTAGACCTAGCTCGGGGAAGGAGGATCTGGTGAGGTGCATGCAAATCTCATGTCCTATGCAGAGTAGGGTTTTTGTGGCTCTGTGCATGTAGATGGCTAATTGAAGCTAATAAAGAAGAAGAGTTGGTGGATGTAGCCCCAGGGTGGGGGTGAACCACGTAAATACTATGTTATTCTGCTTTGTGCAATGTTATAATGTATTTATGTGTTATTTTCTAAGTGCTTGATATAGATAAATAGATAGATATGTTTATACTTTGTGCTTATGATGAATCTGGATGTTAGATCTAATATAGGTGAGTGTGCTCAGTGGTTGAATTTGCTAGATCTGATCCATTTCTTTATGCTAAGTGCTTAAATACATTAGATCAGGCTGAATGCTTTGTTTCTCTGTTTTATTTGCGAAGTAGATATTGGGTAAATAATGATCAAATAATGGTGCTAAGTTCTCTATTAAGTGTTATAATCACAGATCTGTGTCCCAACTAAGGTTGCAGACACCTGAGATCTGCAACCACCCTTGCCTCTACCTGGGGTGAGACTTCATCTGCTTCGCAAGTGTTGTCAAAAGGGTCAGTAGTTAGGGTTTTGTTGGTGCATTGTTGTAGCGTTGAACCCTGGGTCTACCCCTGTGCCAACAAATGGTTCCGTTGTCGGGACATGAAATTGTGATTGTTGGGAACTGAGGAAGAAGAAACTTTGTGCAAGGATCCGACCTGAAGTTTTGAAAGCTCTATGCATAGATCTATTGCTCTAGTGCATAGTACTCTACTTAGTTTGACAAGCTTTGTGCTAAGGAAAAGAATAATGATCTGAAGAAAATAGGTAAGATCTAAAATCTTTGTTCTCTGAGAAAGGCAAAAGTGATACTTTTTTATTAAAAGAGGTAATATCTGAAAGATCTATGCTCTGATAAAGGTAAGAATATTGAAAAGTTATAGATTTGAAATATTTGTTCTCTGTAGAAGTAAGATAAGTGGAAATTTGTGTTTCAACAGTATGGATCTAGGCATGTTTGATAGATTATATCCTAGCTTGAAAACTAGGGTATTAATAGATGAAAGAAGATTTGATATGAGTAGATCTGATGAGAATAGTGAAAAATATGTTATACCTATGCATAGAAAGAATTTTTGGACTAATAAGTGTATCCATGACCCTAGAAATAAATCTTTGTAGGTTATCTACCATGATCCTAGCACGTAGTGTCGGAAAGGTTGGGGATCATTTAAAATAAAGAGAGGATTAACCCTCTGTTACAGTTGCAGAAGACCAAGACATCTTGCTAAGGAATTCCCTAGGAGAAGACCTAGTTGTCTTTGTTGCAAATCTATGGACCACGAAGTATTGGATATTCCTAGAATGATTGCTAAGATTGAAGGAGTGAACATGAGACAAGAAAACCCTAAGGCAAATCCAGAAACTAAGATTATGAAAGAATCCCAAAAATACTTAGAGAAAGTATTGCTACAAATGAAAGAAACCTTGAATGACCACCGACATGTCAGATTATCAAAGATATTCAAAGAAAAAGAATTCCTTGAAGAAAGAATAGGAGACTTCAGCATTGATTGTGTTCTAGCTAAGGTAACACAGGTGAGTATCATGATATAGAGAACTTGGGAAGCTATAGGAAGGCCTACTATGATTCCTTCATTGGGAGGAATAGGACTATTCAAAGGAAAGTTAATAAACCTATGTGGAAATCTCACCCAGATACCTATGAATGCCAATGGAACTTTGACAGAGGAATATTTTGATATTATTAAATTTATTGAGAATAGTGCCCCATTTATCGTGCTACTAGGAAAACCTTGGATTGAAAGAGATCAGGCTAGAAGGCAAGGATAAGAAGAAGTTTTAGAGAAGAAGAAGCAAGATTTAAAAGAATTCATGAATAGAAGGATAACACACTTGATTGAAGAACAAAAGAACAAATCAAAGATATTTAACACCAGAGACCTGGATGTTGAAGTTGTAAGAACACTAGAAGACGTAAAGAAGATTGAAGTACCTATTCTAGATAAAGAAGAAGGATCACCCTTGAATCTTAGGAAATAATCTCAATAGCGTGAGGTAC
This sequence comes from Picea engelmannii, assembly GCA_009831015.1. Taxonomy (NCBI): domain Eukaryota; kingdom Viridiplantae; phylum Streptophyta; class Pinopsida; order Pinales; family Pinaceae; genus Picea; species Picea engelmannii. The sequence goes on along the minus strand of ML817070.1, from coordinate 25,446 downwards.
CTATGCCAAAAGAAGAGAAGAATCAGAATGGAAAAAGGGCTACCAAGATGAAGCTCATTGGGGAGAAGGCTAGAAAGCTAAGTGATAAGAGAGAGAAGAACGACAAGTTGCAGAAGGTTCCAGAGGGAACCTCACAGAAGGAAAATTTGCAAAATTGGAGCTTCGTCGGGATATCAGAACAGAGACACATGGCACTTTGCCATGGCAAAGCAATATAGTCGTTGGGACATTATAAGTATTAGAGAAACGCTCCGAACAGGTAGAAATACATTTATGGATAGACAACTCGTCATCTGAATGTTGGGATTGTGCCATAATGGACATAACAAAGTTAATGAAGGCTTCATACCCGTTGTCGAGTCACCTATTTATCCCATCGCACCATGCACCGAGAACACTTTTTCCAACTAAGATTTTGAGCCTACAGACTAAGTTGATTTTACACAGTGATCATCGTGCTCTTTCTCTCTATCCCATTACTATGTCTAAGTTACTCCCTGAACCCAAGATTTTTAACCCCAAGTGTGTATGTCGGACGAGTTGAGGGTTGTAGAGAAATTTGTTGTAGAAGTTATGATCAACCTCATGAATGAAAGAGTCATGTTGATGTCTACAAGTGTACAAGCATCGTTGATGAGAGGACTGCCAGCCTCTCCATCCACTGCTCGCAGAGCTGGACCATCCCGACCATCTGATGTAAAGCGAAGCAAGCATAGGGATGATCTAGCAAATGAAAAATTGATCTCGACCATATTAATCACCTATATTCCACCACTGAGCGGCACAGTAAATCGAGACAGTGTGCCCAAAGATTTCAAATACACCTTGGTTACGACATACCTCCCAAAAGGGATACGTGCAGTTTGAGAAGACCAAGATAAAATTACAATGTTGAAGTTTAGTGACTTCAACCTTGGAGATCGCAAAGTCTATAACATGTTCACCCCACATAAATACCAGACTAGAACTAAGGGGAATAATTCGAGGATAATCTCCCAGTTGTGTACTATGAACCTTGCATAATCCACCCTGTTGAACGTCATGAATATTCCTCACTTCAGATGACACCAGGAGGTGAATGCATGTGTCAAGTTGTTGTTGTTTTGTTACCATCGTGTCTATTTGTGGCTAAACTACCATATAACAGTTGATCTGACACTGATCAATCAGATCACCAGGTTGAGTATGCAAGGACCTGATCCATAAGTGTTTTACCCAGGAAAATCCATGGCTCACACTCTAGCACAGAATATCAAAGACACTTATGACAATGTGGAGAAGGGCATGCTAGGCTACAAGGTAGCTTCTATCCAGAGTGGTGCAGTGTGCCTTGCCTATCAGTTGATTGCAGGGAAGTTAGTGCAAAAGAACCGACCTACGCAAGTCACCGATTTTGTATTCGACCTTGTAGAGAAGAGAACAGAAGGCCTTCAGATGAACTAGGTGAAGTACCTAGTGAACCGGTTGGAACTCGACTGCAAAGAAGCATAGGATCAAGGATACGAATTTCATTTCAGTTGACTCTTGATCCTTATAGATTTTATTTTCTAGGATATATCGGAAGGTACGACATTCCCAGACATCGAGCCTTTTGAACCACTGGCCGCGAAGTTTAGTACACTGTGGTACTCAAGCGACATTAATAAACAGTGGAAGTCAAATTTTATTTTTCATACCTACTACAATCAGTTGAAGATAGTCATACAGTCCGAGCCTCACATGAATATGAACACTCTACACTAGTTCAGGCCTTTGATGAAGTTCAGCACAGATCGACATTTTATTTACATCATAGAGCGTGCTGACAAACACAAGCAACAACTTCAATCCTACTATAAACGGACGAAGGAGGACTTTGAGGAGATCAAAAAAGACTAGTTAGCGGACCTCCTTATTCCAGCAGACCCTGCAAAGATATTTGACATCGATAGCCTAGAAATAGTGAAGGATACACCTAACCAAGCAGAATAAATACTACTGAAGAGGTATAAGAATTAGACAATGCATCCATGAAGACTGCTTCCATATCACCAAAGCAAGTAGGTGATGGCGAAGAATTAGATGACAAAAAAGTCAAACAAAAGCAAGGAGACGAGGTTAATCCACTGAAGAAGAGGAAACTTTCACCTCCGAAGCCTTCCTCCCGGAAGAAATTGAAGGCCACCATGACCAAGATGCATACCATCCTCACCTCTGATGACTTTGACTTCCTCATAGCAACCATGCAAGATGATTCACTGAAAATAACAAAGAAACAAGAAGAAAAGAAAGAGGAGATGTATGATCGAATTGAGACTAAACTCCAAGGGGTACAACAGGCCCTACAGTCTCGCCCCATAGTCTCCATTGTGCCCATAGAACTAGAATTGGGAGATGAACCAGCTCAACTCCACCGCCTAGCCGATACAGTCGAATCTCACCTTTGACGAGCACGGGAAGAAACAACACAAGTCACCTAGGCTTTGAAACAAGTAAAAGGAGTAATCGTAGAGAAATGCATTTTTGCAGAAGAGGTAAATCTTGCTCTTCAAGTGAAGTTTGATGATGAAAAAGAACAGCTATAGCAAGAAAAGGAACATTTTCTCATGGAGAAAATTGAAGTAAAAGAAGTGGTAAACAGAACACTTCACTCTTTGATAGTCTTATAAATCAAGGAAGAAGACTGAGTTACACATCAGGTGAACCATCACATAGAATCCATCCATCAGCTACAACAACGTATAGCATATTTGGAGCCACGCACTATACATGAGACCCCACAAGATGTAAGAGACCAAAGAGAAACAACTTCCCGGAGCACAGTTGAAAGGATAAAGGATCTTACCTTGGAATGCAAGAAACTCACTAATTGTAGTGGCCAGAGTTATGAAAAACTCATGGAGAAGAAAAAATTGAAGGCACTCGAGTCGCAGCTCCAAGAGGCGAAGTATCAAGCTGAAAATATAAATTTGTTGTTGAAGTCCCTCTCAACTGTGGAAAGAATGAAGCGCTCCCAAGAGCAACGCACTGCACAACAACAAATCCATACTATCTAGAGTAGAGTTCTAAAGGTAACTGAGAAACTCCAACCTATATAAGACAAGGCCTATCAATTGTTTATATAAGTATAAGGCCAAGGAGCAGAGCTAGAGTAGGTTGTCACTATAGCTGAACAACGTCTAGAGGGACCTATCAATGATGCAGTCATCCAAGAGTTCGTTGAACAGTTGGTCGTAGCACAATAGAAATTCAAAGCATCTCAAGCCAAGCTTGAGGCTTTCGAAGCAGAACTAGTCATACCAGAGTGACTCGGGATGAGTCACAGGTGAGTGTTGGGGGCATGTTGTCCCT
>ML817070.1:0-14805 GCA_009831015.1 Picea engelmannii | reverse complement strand
AGATTAGGGTTGTTAACTAATCCAAAACTAGTCTTGTGAGACTAAAGAAATGTTTGATGAAAATGATAGTCTCTTGTTGTTAAAGTTAAGGAAGGTTTGTAGGTATGAGTTCATATACAACAGGTCTATTACAAAGTTACAAATCATATTTGGATTATGAAATTGATGAGGGGTTTTGGTTGAGGTACAAGTTGGGTAGATGGTTGAGACAAGTAGTTGATGAGTTGACACATACATGAGGTGTATAGTTGATGATGTTAGTACATATTGATGAGTCATAGTTGATGATTACTTGGAACATTATTGGTACATACTTGGTACATGGTTTGTTACACTTGTTTATGGTATAGTTTGATTACATATTATTTGTCACAGGTCGGTGCATGGTTGATGCCCTTGTTTATGGTATAGGTTGAGGTACAAGTTGATTCATGGTTGATGCGTGGTTCAGGTTTATTGGCACATGTTTATAGTGCTATATCTCATAGTGATAGTGTGACAATGGTTCCATCATTCTACTTCTACTTCAAGCTGGTTGGATGAGGCAAGGATAGGTAGTTGTAGCCACCTTTCGGTTGTATCCAGAGAACATAGGGGGTTGTAGCCTCCTTCTGGTTATAGCTAGAGAATTGGGGAGTTGGAACTTCCCTCAGGTTGTATCCTAAGACTCTAGGGGGATGGAGCCTCCTTCCAATTGTAGCTGGAAAACAAAAGAAGTTGGTGCCTCCAATAAATGTAATTCTTCAAGACATATAAGATAAAGAATTATGTGGTTTTCTTCCGATTTGTGTTTCCACGTAAAACATTGGTGTACTATGTATGTGTGTGATTGTTCATTTCTTATTGCTCATTATTGGATAATAATTCTACATTGATATAACACTTGGATTATTTGGAGAAAAATGATTATAATTACGTTATTACTGATTCACCCCCCCTCTCAGGAATCCAACAATTGGTTTCAGAGAAGGTTCCTTTAGAAATCATTTTAACCACTGAAAGGTAGATCATGGAGAGTACAAACTCATATAAAAATGGAATACCACACTTTGATGGAAAAAAGTATGTTTTTTGAAGCATAAGGATGAAGACATATATACAAGAACAAGGGCTTGAAATTTGGCCATCAATTGTAGATGGATACATAGTACCAACAATTCCACCAATAAATGACAAAGCAGTGAAACTTGGTCAGAATAATTCCAAAGCTACAAATGCACTTTTGAATGGTCTCAGTGAAACAATATTCACCAAAGTTGTGCATTGTAAATCTGCCAAAGAGATTTGGGACAAGCTTCGAAATATTTATGAAGGAGATACAAAAGTCAAAGAAGAAAAACTTCAAACATATAGAGGTCAATTCGAACAACTAAAAATGAAGGAAGATGAGAATATTGCAGCTTACTTCTTAAGAGTTGACGAAACAATGAATGCAATTATAGGATTGGGAGAAGAAATTGAAGAATCTGTAATTGTTCAAAAGGTACTAAGATCTCTTCCTATGAGATTCAACCCTAAGATATCAACACTAGAAGAAAGATCAGATCTGAACTCAATAAGCATGGACAAACTCCATGGAATCTTCACAACATATGAAATGAGAACTGAACAGGAAAACCCAAATGTAAAAGAAGAAGCCTTCAAAACATACAAAAGATCAAAGAAAAAGAAAAAGGAACAAGAATAATATAGCAACAGTAGCGACGTCTCGGAAGATGATGAATAAGTGGCCAACTTTGTCAAAAGACTGAACAAGGGAACCAATGTTAGATATAGAGGTAAGCCTCCTTTAATTTTTTTAAATTGTGATGATATTGGTCATTTTTCTAACAAATGTCCTCATAAGAAAAAGATAAATGATGAAGGTTAATCAAAAGGAAAACACACATATAAAGGGAAAATAACTACAAAGAAATATTTCAAGAAAAGATTATGCATCAAAGAAGACATCTCATGATCAGATGAAGATGAAATCAGTGACAGTGAGACAGGGAGAGTTCTATTCATGGAAGTAAAAGATTCTGACAAAGAAGACTCCGAAGAAGAATATGAAGAAGCTGAAGAAGGATATGAATAAGTCGAAGATGAAATTGAAGAGGCATAAGTTGACTATCGAGAAGAATTAATGTCTTCCATAGAAGTTATCAGAAGAGAAAAGAAGAAAAATAAGAAATTACAAGAAGAACTAGACAAGCAAAAGGACACTCAAGAACTAGAACAAATGAGCACAAGATTGAAGGTTCAAATAGAAGAAGATAAAATAATTGAAGAACTCAAAGAAAAACTAGAAGAAAAGGATAATATCATTGGAAACTTGGAAGCAAAGATTTTCACACTAAGAAAGGATAATCAAAAGAAAAATATGCAGAATAGCTCAAAAGTTCTGGATGACATTATCAACAGTCAAAAATCTCATCTTGACAAGTCTGGACTTGGATACAATCAGACAAAAAAGGGATCAAGCTCGAAAACAACAGAGCAAGAAACAAATCCAAAAATCTATGTAGAAACAATAAAAGGGGATAGGAAGATGTACAAGGAATATTACAAGGACACTTCTCCACTGAGAAGATTTAGATTTTAGAATCAACAATAGATAGATAGGCCTCAAGAGGAAGAAGGATTCATAAGAGCACCTTCTTTTAGAATATTTTCAAATCCCAGGTATCAAACTATATTTTTTGGTTTATGTTATGCATGTAATAATTTTGGACATAAAGCTATGAATTGAAGAGCTAACAACAGGGACAATAACACCTTTGAGATTCATACACAAAGGGGTTACTCAAGAATACCTAGTGAAACAAAAAGAAGAAGTTACAACAGGTTTGAATCTTTGAGCACTGAAGTGGAATGTTACAAATGTAAGAATTTTGGGCATGTGGCCATAAATTGCAGAATGACAGTCCCTCCTAAAGAACCTCAAGCTAAGAAAAAGAAACATGGTTGGCATGTTGACAATGGGTGTTCAAAACACATGACAGGTAATAGAGACAAATTTATTACATTGTGAAAGGAAAGAAATGGATCAGTCTCCTTCGGAAATGATAATTCAGCCAAAATCATTGGAGAAGGAACAGTCTGAATTGGGAACAAGAATAAAAAGTCACAAAATGTTCTACTGGTAGAAGATATGAAACATAATATTCTAAGTGTGAATCAAATGTGTGAACAAGGCCATAAAGTTAATTTTGATTCAAAAAAGTGTGAGATAAGAAGAGAAGGTTCAGAGAAATTGGTCGGTACAACTACATGAACTTCAAACAACATATATGTGTTAAGTGAAATTGGAAATGAAAAGTGTTGTCTAGGAAAGGAAGATGAAAGTTGGCTATGGCACAAAAGAATGGGTCACATGCATTTTGATAACCTTGTCAAATTCAACAAAAGAGAAGCAGTCATAGAAATGCCCCAAATCATGAAACCAACCAACACTTTATGCAAGCATTGTCAACAAGGAAAGCAAACAAAGACCATGTTAAAATCAAAGGAATATTCAACAACAATACCACTGGAAATTGTGCATATTGATCTAGTTGGACCAACTACAACAAAGGACTTAAAAGGTGAGAGATACTTTATGTTATTAGTTGATGATTATACAAAAATGACTGCAGTTTTCTTTCTCTAGAACAAGTCAGAAGCTTTTGAAAAATTCAATATCTACAAGGGAATGGTTGAAAATGATATGGATTCAAGAATCAAAGGCTTGAGATCTGATAATGGAGAAGAGTTCACTTCAAAGGAATTTATGGACTACTATAGCAGTCATGGAATAAAAAGGCAATTCTCCATTTCTAGGACACCTCAATAGAATGGAGTTGTTGGAAGAAAGAACATGACAGTACAGGAAATGGCTCGAACAATGCTAATGGATTCCAAATTGACAGATATATTTTGGACATAGGCAATGCATACAACACTTCAAATTCGAAACAGATTAATGCTCAGAAACAACACTGATAAAACTCCCTAGGAGCTATGGAAAGGAAGACCAGGAAATGTGAAGCACTTCAGAGTTTTTGGAAGAAAATGCTACATCAAAAGAGAAGATGGCAGAGTAGGAAAGTTTGACTCTCATGTGGACAAAGGAGTACTTGTTGGTTACTCAAGTAAAAATGAAAGCATGCAAGTTTTGTTGGCACAAGGGTAGACCTAGGGTTCAACACTACAACAACGCACCAACAAAACCCTAACTATCGGCCCTTTCGATAACACTTGTGAAGCAAATGAAGTCTCACCCGAGGTAGAGGCAGGGGTGGTTGCAGCACTCAGGTGTCTACAACCTTAGCTATGACAAAAATATGTGATTATAACACTTAATATATCACTTAACATTGTTATTTCATCATTATTTACCCAATATCTACTTCACAGATAAAATAGAGCATCATAGCGTTCACCCTGATCTAATGTATTTAAGCACTTAGCATAAAGAAATGGATCAGATCTAGCAGATTCAAGCACTAAGAAAACTCACCTATATCATATCTAACATCCAGATTCATCATAAGAGAAAAACATAAACATATCTATCTATCTATCTATATCAAGCACTTAGCAAATAACACATAAATACACTAGAACGTCGCACAAAGAAAAATAACACAGTATTTGCGTGGTTCACCCCCACCCTAGGGCTACGTCCACCAACTCCTCTTCTTTATTATCTTCAATCGTTCTTCTACGTGCATAGAGCCAAAAAATCCCTACTCTTCATAGGATAGGAGATCTACGCGCACCTCGCCAGATCCTCCTTCCCCGAGCTAGGTCTAGCACAAAGCCTTTCATAGACTGTTACAACTACTTGAACTTAGCTCTACAAGTTTTTCACAATATGCACAGAGCATCTACAAACCAAACTTGGACTTAGAACTTATCTTATCTTCCCCCCTACTTATGTCACCTAGATACTTATTTATACTTTACAAAAATAGGCCTAAACATGGGTAAACCCCTTGGGCTGACATCCCATACCGATTACATATTCGCAAATCCCAAAAAGGACCCAAAAAGGGACCGATATCCCATGATCTCTGCTTTGTCTTCCACTCTGTCTTCAACAGGTTATCGAAGTCCCAAAATAGGTCAAAATTGAACAAGGATATCCAAAACTTGGTCAAGGGACAACATGCCCCCAACACTCACCTGTGACTCATCCCGAGTCACTCTGGTATGACTAGTTCTGCTTCGAAAGCCTCAAGCTTGGCTTGAGATGCTTTGAATTTCTATTGTGCTACGACCAACTGTTCAACGAACTCTTGGATGACTGCATCATTGATAGGTCCCTCTAGACGTTGTTCAGCTATAGTGACAACCTACTCTAGCTCTGCTCCTTGGCCTTATACTTATATAAACAATTGATAGGCCTTGTCTTATATAGGTTGGAGTTTCTCAGTTACCTTTAGAACTCTACTCTAGATAGTATGGATTTGTTGTTGTGCAGTGCGTTGCTCTTGGGAGCGCTTCATTCTTTCCACAGTTGAGAGGGACTTCAACAACAAATTTATATTTTCAGCTTGATACTTCGCCTCTTGGAGCTGCGACTCGAGTGCCTTCAATTTTTTCTTCTCCATGAGTTTTTCATAACTCTGGCCACTACAATTAGTGAGTTTCTTGCATTCCAAGGTAAGATCCTTTATCCTTTCAACTGTGCTCCGGGAAGTTGTTTCTCTTTGGTCTCTTACATCTTGTGGGGTCTCATGTATAGTGCGTGGCTCCAAATATGCTATACGTTGTTGTAGCTGATGGATGGATTCTATGTGATGGTTCACCTGATGTGTAACTCAGTCTTCTTCCTTGATTTATAAGACTATCAAAGAGTGAAGTGTTCTGTTTACCACTTCTTTTACTTCAATTTTCTCCATGAGAAAATGTTCCTTTTCTTGCTATAGCTGTTCTTTTTCATCATCAAACTTCACTTGAAGAGCAAGATTTACCTCTTCTGCAAAAATGCATTTCTCTACGATTACTCCTTTTACTTGTTTCAAAGCCTAGGTGACTTGTGTTGTTTCTTCCCGTGCTCGTCAAAGGTGAGATTCGACTGTATCGGCTAGGCGGTGGAGTTGAGCTGGTTCATCTCCCAATTCTAGTTCTATGGGCACAATGGAGACTATGGGGCGAGACTGTAGGGCCTGTTGTACCCCTTGGAGTTTAGTCTCAATTCGATCATACATCTCCTCTTTCTTTTCTTCTTGTTTCTTTGTTATTTTCAGTGAATCATCTTGCATGGTTGCTATGAGGAAGTCAAAGTCATCAGAGGTGAGGATGGTATGCATCTTGGTCATGGTGGCCTTCAATTTCTTCCGGGAGGAAGGCTTCGGAGGTGAAAGTTTCCTCTTCTTCAGTGGATTAACCTCGTCTCCTTGCTTTTGTTTGACTTTTTTGTCATCTAATTCTTCGCCATCACCTACTTGCTTTGGTGATATGGAAGCAGTCTTCATGGATGCATTGTCTAATTCTTATACCTCTTCAGTAGTATTTATTCTGCTTGGTTAGGTGTATCCTTCACTATTTCTAGGCTATCGATGTCAAATATCTTTGCAGGGTCTGCTGGAATAAGGAGGTCCGCTAACTAGTCTTTTTTGATCTCCTCAAAGTCCTCCTTCGTCCGTTTATAGTAGGATTGAAGTTGTTGCTTGTGTTTGTCAGCACGCTCTATGATGTAAATAAAATGTCGATCTGTGCTGAACTTCATCAAAGGCCTGAACTAGTGTAGAGTGTTCATATTCATGTGAGGCTCGGACTGTATGACTATCTTCAACTGATTGTAGTAGGTATGAAAAATAAAATTTGACTTCCACTGTTTATTAATGTCGCTTGAGTACCACAGTGTACTAAACTTCGCGGCCAGTGGTTCAAAAGGCTCGATGTCTGGGAATGTCGTACCTTCCGATATATCCTAGAAAATAAAATCTATAAGGATCAAGAGTCAACTGAAATGAAATTCGTATCCTTGATCCTATGCTTCTTTGCAGTCGAGTTCCAACCGGTTCACTAGGTACTTCACCTAGTTCATCTGAAGGCCTTCTGTTCTCTTCTCTACAAGGTCGAATACAAAATCGGTGACTTGCGTAGGTCGGTTCTTTTGCACTAACTTCCCTGCAATCAACTGATAGGCAAGGCACACTGCACCACTCTGGATAGAAGCTACCTTGTAGCCTAGCATGCCCTTCTCCACATTGTCATAAGTGTCTTTGATATTCTGTGCTAGAGTGTGAGCCATGGATTTTCCTGGGTAAAACACTTATGGATCAGGTCCTTGCATACTCAACCTGGTGATCTGATTGATCAGTGTCAGATCAACTGTTATATGGTAGTTTAGCCACAAATAGACACGATGGTAACAAAACAACAACAACTTGACACATGCATTCACCTCCTGGTGTCATCTGAAGTGAGGAATATTCATGACGTTCAACAGGGTGGATTATGCAAGGTTCATAGTACACAACTGGGAGATTATCCTCGAATTATTCCCCTTAGTTCTAGTCTGGTATTTATGTGGGGTGAACATGTTATAGACTTTGCGATCTCCAAGGTTGAAGTCACTAAACTTCAACATTGTAATTTTATCTTGGTCTTCTCAAACTGCACGTATCCCTTTTGGGAGGTATGTCGTAACCAAGGTGTATTTGAAATCTTTGGGCACACTGTCTCGATTTACTGTGCCGCTCAGTGGTGGAATATAGGTGATTAATATGGTCGAGATCAATTTTTCATTTGCTAGATCATCCCTATGCTTGCTTCGCTTTACATCAGATGGTCGGGATGGTCCAGCTCTGCGAGCAGTGGATGGAGAGGCTGGCAGTCCTCTCATCAACGATGCTTGTACACTTGTAGACATCAACATGACTCTTTCATTCATGAGGTTGATCATAACTTCTACAACAAATTTCTCTACAACCCTCAACTCGTCCGACATACACACTTGGGGTTAAAAATCTTGGGTTCAGGGAGTAACTTAGACATAGTAATGGGATAGAGAGAAAGAGCACGATGATCACTGTGTAAAATCAACTTAGTCTGTAGGCTCAAAATCTTAGTTGGAAAAAGTGTTCTCGGTGCATGGTGCGATGGGATAAATAGGTGACTCGACAACGAGTATGAAGCCTTCATTAAATTTGTTCTGTCCATTATGGCACAGTCCCAACATTCAGATGACGAGTTGTCTATCCATAAATGTATTTCTACCTGTTCGGAGCGTTTCTCTAATACTTATAATGTCCCAACGACTATATTGCTTTGCCATGGCAAAGTTCCATGTGTCTCTGTTTTGATATCCCGACGAAGCTCCAATTTTGCAAATTTTCCTTCTGCGAGGTTCCCTCTGGAACCTTCTGCAACTTGTCGTTCTTCTCTCTCTTATCACTTAGCTTTCTAGCCTTCTCCCCAATGAGCTTCATCTCGGTAGCCCTTTTTCCATTCTGATTCTTCTCTTCTTTTGGCATAGGTACCTCACGCTATTGAGATTATTTCCTAAGATTCAAGGGTGATCCTTCTTCTTTATCTAGAATAGGTACTTCAATCTTCTTTACGTATTCTAGTGTTCTTGCAACTTCGACATCCAGGTCTCTGGTGTTAAATAGCTTTGATTTGTTCTTTTGTTCTTCAATCAAGTGTGTTATCCTTCTATTCATGAATTCTTTTAACTCTTGCTTCTTCTTCTCTAAAACTTATTCTTATCCTTGCCTTCTAGCCTGATCTCTTTCAATCCAAGGTTTTCCTAGTAGCACGATAAATGGGGCACTATTCTCAATAAATTTAATAATATCAAAATATTCCTCTGTCAAAGTTCCATTGGCATTCATAGGTATCTGGGTGAGCTTTCCACATAGGTTTATTAACTTTCCTTTGAGTAGTCCTATTCCTCCCAATGAAGGAATCATAGCAGTCCTTCCTATAGCTTCCCAAGTTCTCTATATCATGATACTCACCTGTGTTACCTTAGCTAGAACACAATCAATGTTGAAGTCTCCTATTCTTTCTTCAAGGAATTCTTTTTCTTTGAATATCTTTGATAATCTGACATGTCGGTGGTCATTCAGGGTTTCTTTCATTTGTAGCAATACTTTCTCTAAGTCTTTTTGGGATTCTTTCATAATCTTAGTTTCTGGATTTGCCTTAGGGTTTTCTTGTCTCATGTTCACTCCTTCAATCTTAGCAATCATTCTAGGAATATCCAATACTTCGTGGTCCATAGCTTTGCAACAAAGACAACTAGGTCTTCTCCTAGGGAATTCCTTAGCAAGATGTCTTGGTCTTCTGCAACTGTAACAGAGGGTTAATCCTCTCTTTCTTTTAAATGATCCCCAACCTTTCCGACACTACGTGCTAGGATCATGGTAGATAACCTACAAAGATTTATTTCTAGGGTCATGGATACACTTATTAGTCCAAAAATTATTTCTATGCATAGGTATAACATATTTTTCACTATTCTCATCAGATCTACTCATATCAAATCTTCTTTCATCTATTAATACCCTAGTTTTCAAGCTAGGATAAAATCTATCAAACATGCCTAGATCCATACTGTTGAAACAAAAATTTCCACTTATCTTACTTCTACAGAGAACAAATATTTCAAATCTATAACTTTTCAATATTCTTACCTTTATCAGAGCATAGAGCTTTCAGATATTACCTCTTTTAATAAAAAAGTATCACTTTTGCCTTTCTCAGAGAACAAAGATTTTAGATCTTACCTATTTTCTTCAGATCAGTATTCTTTTCCTTAGCACAAAGCTTGTCAAACTAAGTAGAGTACTATGCACTAGAGCAATAGATCTATGCATAGAGCTTTCAAAACTTCATGTCAGATCCTTGCACAAAGTTTCTTCTTCCTCAGTTCCCAACAATCACAGTTTCATGTCCTGACAACGGAACCATTTGTTGGCACAGGGGTAGACCCAGGGTTCAACGCTACAACAATGCACCAGCAAAACCCTAACTACTGACCCTTTTGACAACACTTGCGAAGCAGATGAAGTCTCACCCCAGGTAGAGGCAAGGGTGGTTGCAGATCTCAGGTGTCTGCAACCTTAGTTGGGACACAGATCTTTGATTATAACACTTAATAGAGCACTTAGCACCATTATTTGATCATTATTTACCCAATATCTACTTCGCAGATAAAACAGAGAAACAAAGCATTCACCCTGATATAATGTATTTAAGCACTTAGCATAAAGAAATGGATCAGATCTAGAAAATTCAACCACTGAGCACACTCACCTATATCAGATCTAACATCCAGATTCATCATAAGCACAAAGTATAAACATATCTATCTATTTATTTATATCAAGCACTTAGAAAATAACACATAAATACATTATAACATTGCACAGAGAAGAATAACATAGTATTTATGTGGTTCACCCCCACCCCGGGGCTACATCCACCAAATCTTCTTCTTTATTAGCTTCAATTATCCGTCTACATGCACAGAGCCACAAAAACCCTACTCTGCATAGGACATGAGATTTGCGTGCACCTCACCAGATCCTCCTTCCCCAAGCTAGGTCTAGCACAAAGCCTTTCATATTCTATTGCAACCACTTGCACTTAGCTCTACAAGTTTCTCACAATATCCACGAAGCATATACAAACCAAACTTGCACTTAGCACTTAGCTTATCAACCCCCGTACTTATGTCACCTAGATACTTATTTATACTTAAAAATAGGCCTAAACATGGGTAAACCCATGGGTCAACATCCCATACCCATTACATATTCCCAAATCCCAAAAAGGGGTTGAGATCCTATGATCTCTGCTTTGTCTTGCGCTCCATCTTCTAAAGGATGTCTATGTCCCAAAATAGGTCAAACTTGACCAAGGATCTCCAAAACTTGGTCAAGGGCCAAAAAGTGTTGCAATCTAAGATTGAACAAAGTTGTGGAAAGCATCAACGTAACAATTGATGAAATAGGAAGATCCGAATCAAAGGAAGAATAAAACAATCAATGGAAATGCTTTTCGAAGAAGAAGAAGCAGAAGATGAAGTAGAAGGGGAAGATGAAGAGAATCTGATAGAAACATAAGAACAAGTTCAATAGGTATCTCTAAATACACCTAGAAAATGAGTACAAAAGAATCATCCTTCAGATTAGATCATTGGAAACAAAGATGCAAGAGTTGAGACTAGAAGAAAAATCTATTCACCAAAACAAACACACCTAACAGTCTTATCTACAATTGAACCAAACTGTTTTAAAGAATCCAATAAGGATGAATTTTGGAATAATCCCATGAAAGAAGAATTGGATCAAATAGACAAAAATGACACTTGGGAATTGGTTCCAAGACCAAATAATAAGAATGTGATTGGCACAAAATGGGTTATCAGGAATAAATTAAATGAAGATGGACAAGTTACAAGGAACAAATCTAGATTGGTATGTAAAAGATATGCACATATTGAAGGAATCGACTTTGAAGAGACATTTTCTCTAGTTGCTAGAATGGAAGCAATCCGGTTTATTTTAGCCTATGCATGCTCCAAAAATGTTAAATTATATCAAATGGACATAAAATCATCTTTTCTAAATGGGGAACTTGAAGAAGAAGTCTACATTGAACAACTAGAAGGATTTCAGTTGTCAGAGAACACAGATTATGTGTGTAAATTAAAGAAGGCCTTGTATGATCTAAAACAAGATCCTAGAGCATGGTACTATAGACTGGATAAGTATCTGCAATAGGCAGGGTTCAGAAAAGGAAGTGCAGACAACAACCTCTACATCAAGGTAAGTGAAGGTAATATTTTATTAATTGAAGTTTATGTTGATGATATTATTTTTGGTAGTGATGATGACAGGTTAAGCTAGAAATTTGCAAAAGATATGCAGAATGAATTTTAATTGTCATTACTTGGAGAAATATCCTTCTTTTTGGGAATTCAGATACGTCAAAGAAACCAAGGAATATTTATTTCTCAAACCAAGTATATCATAGAAATGCTAAAGAGGTTCGGAATGGAAGATTGTAAAGCAGTTATCACTCCCATGAAAACTAGTTGCAAGTTGAGCAAAGATGATGGTTTGAAGTCTACAGATCAGAGGCAATACAGGTCAATGATTGGAAGCCTACTATATGTGACATCATCTAGACCAGATGTAATGCAAGCAGTTGGATAGGTGGAATGATTTCAAGAAGCACCAAAGGAGTCACATGTGTTAGCAGTGAAGAGGATTTTCAGATATCTCAAAGGAATAGAAGAGTTTGGATTATGGTATCCAAAAGGAAAGGATCGATCACTTATTGCCTACACAGATGTATATTGGCTAGGTTGTATTGATGACCATCGAAGCACCAGTGGAGTAGTGTTATACTTGGGTGAGTGTTTAGTATCATGGCTAATAAAGAAACAATAATCAATATCTTTATCTATAGCCGAGGCAGAGTATATTGCAGTAGCATCATGTTGTACACAGGTTCTTTGGATGAAACAAACTCTGACAGATATACAGGTTGATTATGTTGAGACCATTCCAATCTATTGTGATAATACAAGTGCAATCAGTATCTTGAAGAACCCCATAATTCACTCCAAGACGAAGCACATTCCAATAAAGTAGCACTTTCTACGGGAGCAGGTTGCGGAAAAGAACATCAAAGTTTGGTATGTGGGCACAAAAAAACAAGTGGAAGACATCTTCACAAAACCACTTCCATGGGAATCCTTTGAATATCTTCACCAGAGAGTTGGAGTTATTTCTACTCCAAAATGAATGTTTTTTGAATGCTTATCTTATATGTCTTAGATTTACACGAGGAAGCACCATAAGAGGGCAGTTCAGTCAGGGGGAGCAACCCTGGGTGGAAAGATACCTTTTCCATTGATGAAAAAGTGGGAGAGATTTATCATATGAAGAGGATAGAGGCATGGTTCCAGGGCGGGAATGAGTGATATGATTTCAGTATTGCATCATAGTGTTGTCATCAATGCCAAAGGGGGAGATTGTTGATTAAGGTTGGTTTTCATTGATGTCAACCCTTGAATAAAGCCGTGCAACACAAAGGTTTGGGTAATGGACCCAAGATTGTTTGATTTAAATATGACTCGTTATTGTATTGTCATGGTTTATAATAAGTAAATATGAATGAACTCCAAAGTGGTTTCCTTATGGTGAAATTCCTCATGGGAAGATGCTTTGCGGAGTAAGAGAACCCATGATTAATTGTGGACTAATGAGATGAAGGATAGTGAATGTTTTAGGGAAAATATAGTATATGGATAGTTCTTGTCATGCCATTTATAGTGGTATGTGGAACGTCACATAACTCCTCACGGTTAGAGAATTATGGCCATGAGAATTTGGAGAACCCAGGTTTGGGTAATGGACCCAAGTTTGTTTGATGGATAATGGTATGAGTTTTCATATATTTTTAGGTAATAATATTATATATGGATATTGCATGTCATTCCATTTCTAGTGGTATGTGGAACATCACATAACTCCTCACGGTTTGAGAGTTATGTCCTTACGAAGTTGGAAGACTCTCATATGTCATCTAGAAGCCCCAAAAGGTCAAAGTAGTCAAAATGGTTTAACAGATTTTAAAATGTAAATAATAAACTGAAGTGATGAGTGTACTATAACTCAAGGTGAATAAAAAATAAATTAATTCGATAATAAATTTAATGGAGAAATTAGAAGTGGGTTAACCCTAAAATAAGGAAAGTGGGCAAAGTGACCTAGAAGATGTTTTTAAGGAAGCTACTTGGAGAGTATTAATAAGAGGCAAGGCTCTCTCATTTAAGAAAAACTTGATAATATTGAATACCTATAGGTGTCTGAGGTAACCAAAGGATATCTTAGCCGAATTTTGGAGGAAATTGAAGAAAAGAAGGCCAGAATTCAATGAAGGATAAATTCTTTTGATGATGCTTTCTAAGGTATGTTTTTTTTAGGTCATCTCACCATTTTCGCAATAATTTTTTTTCTAGAATGAATCAGACTGTGAAATTTCTATGCCATTGAGGAACCATATCCAAGTATCTGTGATCAAAATTTTATCTCGTGGTTCATTTTATTTTTGGATTTACACTCCGTAGAAAATAGGGTTTGTGGCTAGTCCTGAAACTAGTAAAAAATAGGTGTTTTGGGTAAAAACATCATAACTGCTTCATAAAAGATAAAAATTTAGTAAGACCAAATGTGTTGATTAGAGTACAGTATTCAGTATTACTTTTAATAGTTTCAGATCAATTCAACAAATATTCAGTGTGGAGCACGCTCTATAAGGTCACTCTCTAGAAGAAGCCAAAATGCAGTAAGGTGTGCCATTTTTTCCATAACTCCTTTTATGAGAGGTTCCAAGTAGTGACATCTGGAGGAATTTCATAAAATGCATTGAAGAAGTTTGTGTATCAGTTTCATATATTTATTCATTACATGTACAAAGTTATGATTATTTCAAGTTAGGGTTGTTGACTAATCCAAAACTAGTCTTGTGAGTCTAAAGAAACGTTTGATGAAAATGCTAGTCTCTTGTTGTTAAAGTTATGGAAGCTTTGCAGGTATGTGATCATATACACCAGGTCTATTACAAAGTTACAAATCATATTTGGATGATGAAATTGATGAGGGATTTTGGTTGAGGTACAAGTTGGGTACATGGTTGAGACAAGTAGTTGATGAGTTGGCACATGCATGAGGTGTATAGTTGATGATGTTTGTACATATTGATGAGTCATAGTTGATGAGTAGTTGACACATGATTGGCACATACTTGGTACATGGTTGGTTGCACTTGTTTATGGTACAGGTTGATTACAAATTGTTTGGTATAGGT
>ML817069.1:125015-153440 GCA_009831015.1 Picea engelmannii | reverse complement strand
AGCTTTGAGAAAATAGTTACGGGAAGTAGAAGTTTAAACTACATTATCATTTTTACCCCTCAATGCTACAAGTGTCTTCTCTCCCATCCTGTACAATTTCAGTTACCCAGATTCCAAATCTAGTTCCATGGCTGTCTTTTATGGTCCATAAGATTTCCACATACTACTCATGTGCCCCAAACTGACTTCTGAGCAAGGAGTTATGCACTCTGGAAGTAAATTGGTACCTAAATTATACCATGTACTATTTCAACTATAACTTCCTCATACAAGCTCTGTTTTGCACTCAAAATAACTCAATGGAAATCTCTCACCGCGTTCTTTCATTTTAAGTAGCAGAGACTATGTGTGCATAGTTTTCTTGATTTTGACTTCCTGAAAATGTTGTTTAGGGCCTCAAAATTCCCCTCCAAGTTTATGACCGTAAGAAACCCGAAATATTTGTAGAAATTGACATGGTTTTCCTTCCCTTTCCTCCTCCTATTCTCGTATCCCTTTTCTTTCTTCTTTCTTTCTCTTTCTCCTTTTATCAACGATCAAGATCTATCTCTTTTGCCATCGTATTGGCCCCAAAAACATATTTTCTGCCAATGTTTCAATGTTAGGATGTCTTCTCCTCACCATCGTATCGACACAAGAAGCACGTACTTTGTCGGTGTGTCAACGACATAATGTATTTTACTTGTCGACATACCGACACCAAAAACACATTCTTCGTTGGTGTAGCAACCCCATGATGTCTTTTACTCATCGACATATCGATGCCAAAAACACATTCTTCATCGACATATCAGTGACAAAAAGTATTTTCTTCACCAACACTTTGGCGAAGAAGAACACCTTTTAACAACGATGGAAACTCATCTTTTCGCCAATGTATTGATGATGAAAACTTATCTTTTCCAGCGATGTTTCGACACCAAAAACATATCTTCCACTAATATTTCGATGCCAAAAAATTATCTTTCATTGATGTTTCGGTGCCAAAAACTAATCTTCCTTGTGAGCGGCCTAAAAAGGTCCTTTCTTGTCGATGTATCGACGAAAGATGTCTATTCTTTGCCAATACACACTTTAATGACAACTAAGGGACACCTTCATACCTAGTCGTTTTGTTTCTCGATTTTCAGACTTGTAGTTTTCGCGGAAACATCGGACTCAACCCTCATAGCTAAATTTAATGATTTATAGGTCAGGATGACTCCCTTAACAACACCACCAACAACATACAAAAAATTAAATTTAGGGCCCTGAAACCAAATTCACATGGTTGGTAAAAACGAGTTTTTACCCAAATCTACATACAACTTTAAGTTTTGCTTGTTGTAGCAGACCCATACAAGCATGGTGTTGTGACCAGAGCTCTAATACCAGTTTGTAGTGTTCCCACTACTTACCCATAAAAATTCTTCTGACACCATTAACTAAATGCAATGCATCAAGATTTAACGTGCATCTAACACATTTTTAAAACATGACGCAACAAATTAAAACCCATACACAACATCATATATTTGCTTAAAAATCAGAGTTCATACACAACAATAAAAACCCATGAGTAAAAGTTATAAACATAGATAAAAAAAACTTATATTTTAATAGAAAATGAGAAACTAATTATAGGGGATGAACATTCCTTCCAATCATAGATTTTTTTCTCCAAATCTCAGCAGCAAATCACCCTTGAGTTGAGGCTATGATTCCACAAAAGAGGGTGTCTCTCTTAGCCTAATTCACTCCCACAACCAACTAGATTTCCTACAACTATCACAATCCTCCAACTCTCTTCTCCTCAACCTGTGCAGCCCAAGGAATTGGGATCCCCCTTCATTGCACACAGTCCCTAAGGTCTTCCCACTTCCCTTCAGGGTTCCAACACAATCTTGGCTAGGAATCTCTATTACTGGGGACTCCAGAGATGCTATTTTCCCCGAGAAAAATAACAGTACAACCCACTGTTCGAGGGAAAATATCTCACAAAGAAAACTCCCTCTCTACATGCATAATAGCTTTCTTATAAATGCAACAAGATCTCCAACAAGTTGCCCGCATCACCTACTATGGCTGCCTTCAAGATCTAATGCTCTCCACTCCCTTGCTGCTCCAAAAACTACATGCAAAAACTGCCTACAATTGCCATTTGAATTTCCATTTTACCCATGAGAGTTGACTCACGTTCCCTAAGGTTGATTATACTTATCCCCCATCCTCTCATAACTGTGGAATGTGACTTTTCCCACCAACCCCTCTTACATGTGTTTAATGATTGAGAATTCATACGCTCAAAAGGAAATTAGAAGGTTCACTCAAAGTAATAATTTTAGGAAAGCGGGTTGGAATTAATACCCATGAATAATACCCCCCCTTGGACCCCTCTCTTAGACATTCTTAGACATTCCCTTCTCTTGTGGAAACTTAGCCCCAAATTACTTTTTCCGTGTCCACCCACAACCAAAGTCACATTTATATTACTATTACGATCATATACAATGCTTACAATTACATATTTGGGCCCAGGGTCGTACATCATATTTAATTACACCTCACTAAAATGAAGATTAAAAACATGGATGTTACATTCCCTTGCCCCTACAAATCACACCATGCTCAGTGCACAACACCATACCGATATACATGTATAAAATTTACATCATAATACTTGAAAATTTGGCAATTTCAACTCCTGCAACAATTCCAACCACCAATCTTTCATTCCCTGCAACCCGCACAAACCAAGGAAGTGTATCCCCATATCTGCACAACGGTCCCTCAGGCTGGACCACTTCCCTTCCAGGGCTCCAACACAGATTGGAAAGGAACTCTCCAAGATATGGTTCCAAGAACTCCAACTGCTAAAATGGAGCCTTGCATACTTATGTACATTCAATTTTCTTCAATTTTTTGAAAAAAATGCTAGTACTCCTCCCACATGGTCTCGTCATTCTCCCACGTGGTGTCTTTAGGGTCATAACAAGTCCATTGAATCTTTACTAAACCGATGGATTTATTCCGGAGCACTTTGAATTTTTGGTCCCAGATGCACATTGGTTCCACCCAAAAGTCTCCTTTGTGCTCCACATAGATCACAGTCCAATCAAGCACGTGGTTAATATTAGACACATATTTTTTCAATAAAGATACATGAAACACATTATGAATTCTAAATGGATTCATGTAATGCAAGAATGTATGCAACTAGGCCTATCTTCTCTAAAACTTCAAATGACCCACAATATCTTGTTGCCAACTTTGGGCAACTTCCCAGTCTTAATGAGCTCCTTTTAGTCTTTACTTTTAAAAACACATGCTCACCCACTTTAAATTCCATATGTGTATTGTTTTTATCTGCATAACTCTTTTTCCTATCTTTTGCAACCTTTAAATCATGCATGATATTTACCATCTGCTCTTCCATTTCCCTTAGCAATTTTGGCCCAACAACTGCTCAATCTGCTAGGTTGTCCCAACTCATTTGCGTGCCACACCTTCATACTCCTTTAGTATTGGATTGTCTTCAAGACTTGGCTCCTTATATTTTCTTGGCTCTTCCATATGCACTGCATATATTTGGTATCCTTTCCTATATATATATATATATTGGAATACCTTGCATTGTCCTTGAATTTCCTTCTTCACCAAGGCATGTTAAAGCCTTGTTGTAGAAATCTAGGACAACACAATGTTTTTCCAGCCAATCCATGCCAATTAAGAAATCATATGACCCAAGTGGTATGATGTTCAAATATGCCTCAATGTTAACTCCAGTCATGCTAACTGAGCAATCCTTGACAAGTTCATTGATTTTCCTCTTGGGTCTAGCGACTAGATGAACAAACCAAGACTTTTCATGCTCACATCTCTTCAATTGAAACCTTTCAACTATTTTTGGATCTATATAGCTATGAATATCTCCAAAATCAATCAAAATATCTATGGGTTGATTATCAATCTTACCTTATATCACAATCATGCGGGATTGGTAGTCTAGTTGTGTCTTGTCCAAGGATGCATAAATCCTTGACATGATCCTACCCACATCATCCACTGTATCAACTTCCTAAATATTGTGCATAGTCCTCATCCTATCTCCCTTGTGAGGAAAATCCTTATACAAGTGGTCTCCTTCGCATCTCCAACACTTTATAGGACACTGCCTTGGCCTTTTTCTCAAGGAATATGTCATTTAATGCTCACCCTGTGTTGAATGTCCTTGCTAATAT
Source organism: Picea engelmannii (assembly GCA_009831015.1). Taxonomy (NCBI): domain Eukaryota; kingdom Viridiplantae; phylum Streptophyta; class Pinopsida; order Pinales; family Pinaceae; genus Picea; species Picea engelmannii. The sequence continues at coordinate 149,220 of ML817069.1, read as the reverse complement.
GCTTGAGAGCTAATCTTGATGAAAGGAAACTTGAATCCTTTCTTTCTCTGATCCATCTTTCCTTTCTTTTTTTCATCCAAGCCTTTTGGAAAGCTGGTCTTCCTCTATTTTTCTCATAAAGTTGGTCTCCCAATCTTAGTGAGCTCCTTTTAGCCTTTACTTTTAAAAAAACATGCTCACCCCCTTTAAATTCAATATATGTCTTGTTTTTATCTACATAAATCTTTTCCCTGTCTTGTGCAACCTTTAAATTATGCATGATCTTCACCATCCTCTCTTCCATTTCCCTTATAAATTATGGCCCAACAACTACTCTATCTGCTAGGTTGTCCCAACTCACTTGTGTGCTACATTTCCTCCCATACAAAGCTTCAAATGGGCTCATCTTCAATGATGCCTAATACCCATTATTATAAACAAACTCAACTAGGTGAAGGTAGTCTTCCCACTTGGAAGGATTTTCCATTGCATACATACTCAACATGTCTTCAATTATCCAGTTAGTTCTCTCTTTGTTCCCATATGACTCTGGGTGATATGCTATACTAAAATTCAAATTAGTCCCAAATCCCTTAAACAATCCCTTCCAAAAGTTGGAAGTGAACTCGAGATCTCTATCTGACACTATTTCCTTAGGCACACCATATAGCCTATCAATTTCCTTCATGTAAATATTTGCTATGTTGGCCGCGTTGTGAGTTTTTTTGATTGGAATAAAATGTGTAACCTTCATAAGCTTTTCCACCACTACCATTATGGATTCATGTTGCCTTGTTTTTCTTGGAAACTTGGTGATGAAATATATTGTAACTACCTCCCATTTCCATTCAGGAATGGGCAATGTCTGTAACAATCCTGCTGGATGTTTGTGTTCAGTCTTCACTTTCTGACATTCCATGCACTTGGCTATGCAATAAACCACATCCTTCTTCATTTTAGGTCATAATTACTGGCTTCTTACTGTTGCAATTGTCTTTTGGTCCCCTGGATGTCTAGCATATGGTAAATTGTGCATCTCCTTCAACATTAAATTTCTCAAATCCTAAGTGTCAGAAACATAAATTATGTCCATGAACAAGAGGACTCCATCCTTTCCCAACCTATAGTATTTAAATTTTAGTGGTACACCTTTTTTCTACAAGCCTTCTGTACCTTGTGCATAGTGTTGATATGATGTTACCGCTTCCAAAATTCTGCATTTTAAATCTGAAGAATACATGCTAATGGTTTTCCATTCAAACTTTCCTCACACTTAGTAGTCCATTCAAACTTTTTTCCCTTGTTTTACAGTGAAGTTATTGGATTTTCAACTTTGAAGAAACCTTCATTGAATCTCCTATAATATCTAGCTAGTCCCCTAAAGGATGTCATTTCTAAAATGTTCTTTGGCAATAATCAACTTTTTATTTCTTCAATCTTTGTAGGGTCCACTGCTATGCCTTCCTTTGAGACGATGTGGCCAAAATAATGGATTTGAATTTGATATAAGTGCACTTGCTTGGCTTGGCATACAATTGGTGCTCTCTCAACAGTTGTAGCACCATACTCAAATTTTTCTCATGATCCTACTTCATCTTGGAGTAGATGAGATTATCATGCAAGAAGACAATAACAAATTTGTTCAGGTAATCTCTGAACACTCCATTCATTAGACACATAAGTGTAGTCGATGCATTTTTCAAGCCAAATGGCACCACCACAAATTCATAATGGCCATACCTTGTCTTAAATGTTGTCTTGTTGGTGTCTTATTCTCTAATTCTCACTTGATGGTAACTTGACCTCAAGTCAATCTTGGAAAATATCCTTGCTCCTTTCAATTGATAAAAATGATCATCGCTCTGTGGTAGAGGGTAGATTTGATCTGGATTTTATGAGCATAATGAAATGAATAAAAATTATTAAAATAGTCTTAACACAAAATAACAGAGATACAATAAAACTTGTTTTCTATTCAATAAGGAAATAAGCCGAAACTGTAAAATGCAACGAAAAACAAGCTTGTTGGAATGGTGGAGGTTTATCTCTGAGAAGAGATGTGACGACTACGCTCATTCAAAAGAATATGGTTACAATGAGGCTCTAAAGGCCTTTTTACAATAAACAGGAATGTCAAAAACCCTAGACATTCAAAAACCTAACCCTAGGAGATGAAGCACCAAAAGTCATGTGGGCCCCATTTGGGTAAGTTGGTACATCAACTTCCCGGGGTCGTAACTTTTTCATACGATCTCTGTTTTAGGCACACGATAGCCTATTGGAAAGGTATAACTGAGAAAAAGAATTTTCGACTGGCCCAAGGCAATGACTCAGGTAGTACCCTGGGCCCCAAATCCCTAAAAAACCTCGTTTAGGGCCTCAAAACGGCCCCAGAAGTTTGGAACCTGAAAAACTACCGAAAAACTGCCAAGGTGGAAAATTGTTTTTCAAGCTAGCGGAATAGGTGGGTGGCCACCAATATCCACCCAGATCAATCCTCCTTCTTGTTGAGCACTCAACACACCCTAAAATGTCTATGTCCATTTTCTACTTTTTTGGGTACCACTTGATCCTTGCACTGTCTGTTTCCACGTTAGTATGAAACTGCTGCATGCACTTATCTTTTTATGTTTTCATGTTTGAATTGTTTAAAGTTTGCTCGCACATATAAAGAATCATCTTAAATTTAAATGGGACTTAACAACTACTTAAAGGATCAACAGTCTAAAGCTTTCCCCCAACATGCTTAGGAAATTCGACAACAGGAAAGGTTAAAAGTGATGAAAATCGCTTGAGAAGTTCAAAATAGTCGAGCACCGATCCTCATCGGCATCGACAGACAAAAGTATCTCTTTTCTGTGAATTAGCTTCAGTAAGAATACCACTGAAGACCGACCCATTCAATGTCGGCATAAAATAAAAAGAGTAAACGCAACGTAGACAAAGGTGATTTCTTTGATCCTCGACTCCCGAAATGTTTTTGGCATCGACGATTCTATGAAGGTAATAGCCCGCTAAGAATCTTCAGACTTTAACTATCCATGACCGCCGATCCCCGATGCCTTTCAACACTGGAATTTGTCTTAGGATGTCCCAATGAGAAAGTACATGAAGATCATCGATCCCCGATCTGTACACCGGAGAGACGCGACATGATGAAACGTGTTAGCCCTAAGATATGTTAGGTACGACACATTTAAATTATTAGTTAATTTGTAGATCATGCATTAGTTGCTAGTTTGTGCACAAATCGAAAGGGGCCATTTAAGCCTGCTGAAACAACACATTTCCCTCCGCGCCTCCACTATCAACCGATCTAGAATTTATTTGCAGATATCCGACGGTAGTTTGTTTTTTAATTGAGTTCATTACTCACATTAATTGAGTTTTATGACTGATGGGATATCTCCCATTATATGCTTCTAAGTCATTATGTATAAACTTATTCTGCATAGTGAGGAGATTATAACACACAAAGGAGCAAGGCCAACATCCAGAGGAAGGCTTCCAAGGTCTAGTGATTATTAAACAACAATCTTAGCAAGCATTACAGGAACATGCCTCCAAAGAAGCCTACCACCAGGAAATCCCCAAGAGAGCCAAAGCCACAAGAACCAAAAACATAAGAGGGCTCCTCCCCAGCAGTTTCAAGGCAATTAGAATTCTCTCCAAAGCCGATACCTGTCATTAAGATAGCCACAAAGAAGGCCTTCATCCAACTCCCAACCGTCAAATACACAGAGGTGGACATTGGGGCCAAAACAACATTCCCTCGCTGGGAAGAATTGTTTAAGAAAATCAAGAAGGAGGAAACCCTCGAGTATACCTCGCACAATGATCCCGATACAAGAAATCTAGATGATGAAGTCCTCCCGAATGTCCATAGGGTGTATGTACACACGGTGGCAAGTTGGACTCCAATATTTCCTTGCATTGAGCTCCTAAAGTGGCTCATTGACCACACTGATGAACACAAATTTTGATTAATGATGATAATGGCGAGTGCATTGGGGTTTTCTTTCCATCAGAGGTTTAGAGTTACTATGAGCTTAGGGAACCACAAGAAAATATGAGCACCGATTTTTTTGTAAGTTTCTATGAAACACACGACACCAACAAACTCATGGCATCGTGGTGGAGGGAAGACAAAAAATTCACGAAACGGACTTCCGGTTGGTATCCAACGACCAACCTAAGGGAACCATACATATACTTGATGGATCTTTTCTAGAGGTTGCATGGGGAGAAATATTGCTCCCAGTTTTCAGAAGCTTGGATGCCTCTAGTTTATACGGTAGCCATTTCAGGCACAAGCTTCAATTGGGTTTCCATCATCTCCAAACAGCTGAGCACCTGCATACGAAAAGACCAGACACTGAAAGAGGGAGAAACCCTCTCCTTCTACATGGCCTCGTATCTGTTGGACGTCATATGCGTCAGGACCGTTTTTCTTGGAATGAACTTAAACTGGAACTCCTCCGAACTCCTAGTTCATGTATACTTCAACATCTTATGGGAGAACACATACAAGAAATCCTATTCTCTTATCTATGACCGATTTATTGCATGCATTTATTCTTTGTTGTTCAGGAAAGAGTGCCCAAGGCTGTCAGGTGAAGCAAAAAAGGTTATATTGAAAGTAGGTCACTGGTATATAGACGAGTGCGAGACCTACATTAGGGTTTTTGGCACCACAAGGGCACCCCATTTATTACCCATATATGTCCTTGATCGACTGGTGTTAGGGGAAATTTGCTATCAGACCATTCTGCAAGGCTATAATGCCACTTTGGTAAAGGACAAGAAGCGAGCCTTCATACCTTACGGATTCCACATTGGCTTCCACATGGTTAAAGAAAATGTGCATGCTAAGAAAGAAGGGCTGAGTCAATTGGAATTTTGGTTCCAAACTGGCCGTTTTCGCAAACATGATCCCAAGGGCTTGGTCCTAAAACACGCATCGCAAGTATCATCTTGTTGGTCGTATGCACATGACCGGTTTGAAGATGAAGTTTTCACTGAAAACGCTCAAGACGGGAATGAGGTGGTGACAAGGATGGCTGATCCTAGAACAACTAGGTTCAAGGCCATGAGATGGGAAGAGCAAGTGACGTCCTTAGAGAAAACAACTCAAGAAATTCTCAGGACATGAGAAGGAATGATAACATCTAAACCAGGCGAAGCAATGGGCGCTCTCCAAGAAGACATCGAAGCAGCAAGGGTTAATCAGGAATCCCCGGTACAAACCAAGGATTCTCCTGAAATTCAAGTTGCACAAGGATGAGTGAACTTTTGTGGTAGCAAATCCAACTATTAATGAAGCGGATGAAGGACAATCTGTACCTCATCATAACACCTAGGATTCCAACTGGTACCCAAGAAGGCAGCTCGACGGAGCCAAGCGACCCCGATTCCACAAACCTTGGTAACAAAAACGAGTCAGACAACCTTGAATCCACAACATCACTGGTCAATTCCCCAGTGGGTGGGACAACTCAACCAAAGACAGGCTGGGTGTCAATAGAAACACACGTGCCTAATCCTTTGAGTAAGCTTATACATAAATATAGTGATGATGAGATCCTAGAGCCATCTCACAACATCCCTAATCCTGAAGTGAAAACAATGAAGGTCCTGCAAAATGAAATAGAAGCCAAAAGTGGCCTCAACGTAAAGGAACCTGATACACTGGAAACTAGAGCAGATCTGAAGGACAAGCTCGAATCGGGGGAGTCAAAGAAATAATCCCCACAAAAGGAAATCAAAAGTTCTGTGGCCAACAAGAAATTAAGTAATGAGTCTGTACCCGACATCTCTATTCTTCCCAATACTCAAATCCCTGACGAGTGACAAGTAGAGGCCGAGCCCAGGAGGCACAACGAGGAAGTTCAAGAGCCCAATATTGAACAAATATACACCACTGGTAGCTTGGGAAACACACTCACATGGGGTGATCAACAGATACCAAAGAAGACTTGTTACCCTAAGTTTGAAGTGAAAACAACAGAGGTCCCACAAAAGGAAACAGAAGCTGAAAGTGACCTCAACGCAAAGGAACTCGATACACTGGAAATCGAAGTAGATATGAAGGACAAGCCCGAATCGGGGGAGTCAAATAAAGAATCCCCGCAAAAGGAAATCAACGGTTCTACGACCAACAAGAAAGTAAGTAATGAGTCTGTACCTGACCTCTCTATTCTGCCCAATACTCAAATCTCCGACGAGTGACAAGTAGAGGCCGAGCCCACGAGGCACAACGAGGAAGTTCAAGAGACCAATCTTGAACAAATATACATCACCGGTAGCTTGGGAAACACAGTCACATGGGGTGATCAATAGATACCAGATCTGATAGACGAGGTAGCAGATATCTATGCGATATCCTACAATCAAAAGAGAAAAGACATCATTCAAAGGACTGCAAAGAAAAAAATGATCACTTTGGATCACTCCATCTTGGTTACTACAGAGGAGAATTTGATCAACACAGCAGACGCCCAAATGTCTGAACTTATTGGAATGGGAAAGGCACTCTCATATGCCACCTTGGATAGAGCTAAGATAGACAAAAAGGAACTAGCCACCGCCCTAAAAGAGCTCAAACATTTGCGTCATCTGGCCGAATACTATAAAGGCACCACACAGACTGTTGTGTACCTGAAACGTGAGTTCGAAGAAGTTTACAACGAGTTCAAGAAAGAGAGGCACATGTTAACAACGAAAATAGCTGAGCTCTAGGAGGACACTCTCATGGAACTTGTGACATGAAAGGACATGGAGTGATGGAATGAAAGGGCACAACAAGCGATAGAAAGACTTAAGTACATTGAGGCAGTCCAGCAGAGCCGAGACATAGAATAACATGGCATTCAGATGGTGGGAAAAAGTAGTCTTAATCGCATGAAGCGATCATTTGATTACTGGGCTAAGATGTCTTGGGACCCACACCAAGAGATCCAAGAGAAATGGACCAGATGCAAGAAGCATTGGGATAAAATCAATAAAGTAATGAAGGATATCAAGCTCCCCGAGTTCGACAACCCCGAAAACTTTTTCGACCTGAGCGAAGTGGTCAAGACACATGCCAAACAAGACTCACTATGGACCAAAGAGCTCACAAATATGACTGACACGAGGCCAGGGTGAGTGCAACTATTTGTAGAACATCCAATCAGATCCTGAACTATGCTACAATAGTTGAACTCTGGTCTAGAAAAGTACCGGGCGCATGCAACAAATATCAGAGGAATATATGCAGCTCTGATGGAACAACACAAATTTCCATGGGCCCAAACTTGTGAAGAAATGTTTATCAGTTGGTCTAAATATGAGAGAAGTCACCCTTTTCAAGAGATACCTCAGGTTAATTGTTAAAGAAACTGTTATAATATGACGCCACATGGCAATTTTTTTGTTTTTCTTAAGCTGCACTTAACCGTTATTTATAGTTAAACTTTATATTATAAATAAAGACATCGATCAATTAGTTAAGGGTCGATGGTTTTTGTAAGAACTCTTTCTTTTTGGTTGTTAAGAATTATTTTGAAGTTGCTATGAATTGAGAAGTCCTTCTGGACCAAAGACAAGCTATTTTCATCAAAAGCATTTGATTGGACTTGGAGAAGAACTACTTCCTATCCTGTTTCATGAATGATGCATACATGAGTAAGAGCAATTGATTTTGTTGTCAAGTTATCTGGTGCAATGTTTTGATATTATTTTCCTTAATGATGAAGATAAATCATTGTGTCATTATGTGATGAATGGTTATGGTAGATGAATTATTTTTCTTGCCATTATCTTATTACATATGTGCTTTCTTTCTGATAATTAGTTTCTCAAACAGTAATTGGATGTTCACATGGTTAATGTATTAGTACTAGGCCCGTGGTATAGAATCATTGTCTGCATGTTTGAGAAACAGGTGATCCCAAGCTCAGCCTCTTCCCCAGTAGTTAAAAGTTGATCATGTTTGTTGTCAAGTGAGTTTATACTGGCTTGCATATCTCATACCAATCCCACCCAAGAGAAAATACATAAGAGAATAGTCCTAACTGAAGGAAGAGCCTTCACAGGAAAACATAAATCCCATCGATAATTTGGCCAGATCACAAGATCTAGAGAACCATTCCATCTTTAAACGCTGCAGAGTCTAATTGGGCCTCGATGGTGGGTTTGGTTCCTACTATTGAGTCGAGGGATTTAATACCCATCAACACTTTCTTAGGAAGAAATGGTCTCCATTGCGTTGATTTCCCCCATCAGATGAGGAAATTTCTGCTGAATTTGGCCCCGGGTGAGCCACTTTCCTTGGTGCAGGAGCTATCCTGCTTTGACGACTCGATAAAGCTAGATCCTTTGTTGGTGAGTGACCTTGATTTGTGTGTCCACAATCTGATCATTGGATTTCTCTTGCATGCAGTCAGGGTTGAGCTCTATTGGTGTGAACTGTTCTACTATCTTTAAGGTGTCCAATAATGGTGGGAAATATGGCCGATGGAGAGCCATGTTGAAGACTAGATGCATACCAAGGAAGGGGGGAATGTTGAGCTCAAAAGCATTGTCACCTAAAACCTTGGTGATGGTGTACGACCCATAACGGAGTGGGTGAAGCTTTCGATGGGGCCCTGTAAGGTGTTCTTTCTACAAATGCAACAAAATTTTTCACCCACCTGAAACTTATGTGGCACCTGATGTTGATCATGGTGCTGCTTGTACTTGGCATTAGACTTCTGTATAATATCTTGAACTTGTTGGCGGATGTGCTAGATCCGCTTAATAAACCAGGTGGCTTTGTCAGCTTCTAGTGGAGAAGGGGACGAGTCAGCCGAGGTGGTCTCTAGGTGTAGTGAAACATCCATGGGGCCCAATGGTTGGAATCCCAACCCCACCTAAAAGGGGTTGTGGCCAGTTGAGCTATGCAGGGCTCAGTTGTAGCTATGCTGGACATAGGGAAGACTCTCATCCCATGTGTGGGTTTTTTTTGAATTGTACATGCGCAGGATATGTACGACCATCCGATTGATGACCTCAGTTTGGCCATTTGTCTAGGTGTGGAAGGCAGTGGATTTGGTGAGCTTGGTATCCAACAGTGACTAGAGGCTCGACCATAATGAGTTGAGGAACTAGATGTCACGGTCTGAGATAATGGTTTTTGGGATCCCAAAATGTACCCATACTCTTTCAAAGAATATCTTGGCAGTGGCTTCTACTGTGATGTTATTCTTGCAGGCGGCTAGAATTGTCATCTTGGAAAAGCGATCAACAACCATAAAAACACAGTCATTTACCCTCTTAGTGGACAGGAGGCCCGACATGTAGTCCATTGAGATGGATTCCCACAACCTGTTAGGAGTAGGCAGAGGGGTTTACAGGCCTTGTTTCTTAGTGGTCGGTTTATAAATAGCGCAGGCGATGCAAGACCTAATATACTTGCCGACATATTGTTGAAGTTTCAGCTAGTAGAAATGTTTCTACAACATTTCCACTGTCTTTTCGATGCCAAAGTGTCCTGCCACTCGACTGTAGTGAGATTACCAAATCATCTTCATGCGCTCGCTTGATGGAACAAAAAGATGACCCATATGACACAACAACCCATCCTGAAGATGGAAATTAGCGACCACTGAGTTGGCACCCAACATTTGGCAGGTGGTGGAGAAGTTAGGGTCTGTCTCATAGAGGTGGGGCCATCCTAAGGTCTGGTGACCGTAAGAGTCTAGCACCGTGGTGAGTGCCGCGACTGGAGGTCGGTTGAGGCAGTCAACAACTCGGTTGGTACTTCCTAATTTATACTTGATGTTGAGGTGGAACTGCTGTAAGTATGTTGATCACTTCTAATGGCAGTCATTCTAAAATTTTTCTTGGGTCTGCATGAGCTATAATGGCTTGTGATTAGTGTGGATGCTTGTCTTCTTCCCAAGAATTTAATGTCTCCATTGACGGCAGGCTTGCACAATGGAGTACATTTCTTTGTCATAATTAGGGTACTTATAGACGACATCTAATAGTGTCTCACTATGATATGCCATGGGGCGGCTGTGTTGAGTGAGGACAACGCCCACAACATAGTCTGAAGCATCTGTCTCAATCTCAAAGGGATGTTGTAGGTCCGGTAATGAAAGTATTGAGGATGAGCACAAATTCTTCTTCAAGTCATCAAAGGATTGTTGTTGGGACATGCCCCACACACATTTTTCCTTACCTCCACCCCTGGTTACTTGGTCGAGGGCCCATATGATATGAGAGAAACCCAACACGAACCTACGATAGAAATTGGTGAGGCCCAAGAAGCTCCAAATTTCAGTGAGTGTGTTTGGGGTTGGACAATCATGGATGACCTAGATCTTGGCTGGATCCACATGCACACCATGCTGATCAATGATTTAGCCTAAGTAATGGACCCTGTCCACACTGAAGGAGCATTTTTCTAAGTTTGCATATAGTTTGTTTTTCCATAGGGTGTGCAAAACTTGTTGAATATGCTGCAAGTGTTCTGCCCAAGTATTGTTGTAGATGAGGATGTCATCCAGATACACCACTACAAAAGTATTGGTGAAAGGTCGTAGGATATCATCCATCATCCTCATAAAAGTTGTTGGAGCATTTGTCAAACCAAAGGGCATGACCAACCATTCAAAACGACCTTCTTTTGACTTGAAGGCAATATTCCATACATCTGTCTGTTCTATTGGGACCTGGTGGTATCAAGACTTCAGATCAATCTTACTGAAGTATTTGGCCCCCATGAGCTAATCAAGGAGGTCGTCGATTCGGGGAATCAGGTACCGGTTATATACTGTGATTTTAATGCAGAGTCGCTAGGTCCCGTCTTTCTTCTGCACCAACATGATTGGGATCCCACAAGGCGATGGGATGGGATGGATGTGCCCCTCATGGATAATTTCTTGGATCTGCCTCTTTATCTCCTCATTTTTTAACAGAGAGTGGAGGTAGACTGTCCCATTGGGTAGCGGTGCGCTTGGGGTCAGATCGATGGGATGCTTGACCTGGAAGTGCAGAGGTATCCTGGTAGGAGAGGAGAAGATATCTGAGTATTCTTCCATGACCTTATCCACTTGCTTCTATTGTGTGGAGATATCGGTCGCAGAGGCCCTAGATTTGTTTACGATCTTTCGCTCACTCTGAGAGCGAATCACGAAGAAGATAAATTTCCTGGTCTGAGAGATGACCTTCCTGCATTGCTTGGCAGAGATCAAGGAAATAACACTAGGAGGGACTGCCTTGGGTATCCTGTACAATTTCCTATTCAAAGTAATAATAACACTACAAGGCCTAGACTCATATACAACATGATGTTTCCATAAATAAGGTTGGCCCAAAAGAACATTACAAACTTCGAGAGGAGAAACATCACATAATACCTCATCTTTGAAGGGCTTGATGTCGCACGACGGTCAACACTATTGGCTGACGTGGAGATCGCTTCCTTGGAGGAGCCATCCAATGGTGGAGGGTTATGGTGCGATGTTGTTGGCAGGGCCAACTGCTTGAAAACCTCTAGTGAGATGAGGTTCTTGTGGCTACCGCTATCAATGATGAAGTGTAGTGGGGTGCTTTTTACCCACATATGTGAATGGAAGAGGTGCTCTCCTTCTTCTGGCTCGTCTAGTTCACCAGGCTGGAGCTTGGTGGTAGAAATGTTGGCACTAGGTTCCACATAAATGATCCATCTTCCCCTTTCTAGTTCTAACTTAGAGTCAGAACCTGCATGTGATTCATAGGCTTTCACTTCGGCCATCAACGACTGCTTTGAGCAACGATCAACATTTTTTTTCCAAGGGCTGTTATGGAATTCGTACCACTGCCTGATATCTTTCTTTGTCTTTCTAGTGTCCTTCTTTGCTTGTGGCTTGGACTGGTTGTCCTAATACTGTCCATCTTTGCTCTGTCTTTTTTTCTATGGGTTGGGGCTGCCCTTTCCTAGAATTTGCTGTGAGGGGTTCCCAGGTCCAAATTGCTGCGTCTTTTGTTTGAGATTTTGCTCGATTTTGATAGCATATTAGTAGGCCATGCCCAAGGACGATATGTCCAAAAATTCCATTTGTTGGCATGTTTACAGGTAGAGCGTTGTTGTCATTGATGGAAAGAAAAACATGGTATGGTTACAGGAAAGAACAACACAAGCATACATCAAAGGTAGAGTGCGCCTGCCATTTGATAGAAAATAGGCTCGGAAGACATCGTAAGTCCAGATAGGAGGAGTGTGCAGATGGAGGACAAATCTCGGGCATTAGACTCGAGCAAGGGGATCGACTGTCATTGGATCCAGGAGAACCTACACAATCTTTAAAGTGCAAGGTGAAGCAGGCTTACAAAATGTCGAAAGCAGGAGAACCGTCCATCTTCGAGCAAGACACGTGGCTACAGATCAAAATTTCGCTGACTAAAAGGTCCAAAGAAGGAGGGGCCTAACCTTCCAACTCGCAATATGCGAAATTGCGAAAATATCCAAGCCGTTAGATCAACGAGAAATCTTGATTGTTGATCTGATATGGATCCATTTCCATGTTTCGCAGATTAGGAATTCTAGAGGAAAGAGTTGTTGGAAATCGCGATATGAAAGGTCGTGAAATGATCCTGGTTGTTGGAGCTAGAGGACACGTGGCGAGCAATTGGGATTTAACTAACTCACAAATCAGGAAAGTCAAAGGAAGTGTTGAGGGAACTCGCGATATGCGAGGTAGCGACATGATCACAACCATTGGATCACATAATGATGTGGACCGTTGATCTGGAAAGTGAAGCTCTCGTTTGATTGGCGAGTGGTCGTAACTCATGGTCACATCGTCGAGAGCTGGAGAGAAGATCTAGAGAAGGAAAGATCCATTTCATAGTTTGTGACATGGAGAGTTGAGACGAATCTTCACAGAATCCCTAAAACATGAATTTCAAAATGCATTTTTGTAGTTGGCCCATGGTCACCACCGATGGTCACGTGAATGGAAAGAGCTAGCGTAGCTAGGCTCCATTACGAGTACCAGGAATTAGAGGAGTCACGAGACTCATTGGAGAATCCCTGAAGTGAAAAATCGCAAAATTCACTTTCGAATGGGGTTGTGGTCACACCCAGTGGTCATATCAATGGAAGTGAGGGGAAGGATCTAGCAAATATAGGCTCCATTTCAAATTCTCGTGAGTGGAGCGAGGCAACTTGCAGTTGGATATCCTGGAACGCGAAATCGCGAAACGATTTCTAAATAGGCATTTGTTCATCGCCTGAGGCCACATGTGAAAGGAAAGGGCTTAGCCAGAAAGGATAAAACACCCACTATGAAGTTTTCCTCAGGAAGAGAGAAGGCACCAAAACGCATGAACGCACGGAGGTTCTCTCAGTAACTGCCAGAACAAAGTGATTGCATCTGTTAAATAATTTGAGGAGCTGTAGGGTGACTGCCAGAGAGTTTGAGGAGATGTAGGGTGACTTCCAGAGAATTTGAGGAGTTGTAGGGTGACTGCTAGAGGAGCCAAAGAGGCTCAGTGTAACAGTTAGAGACCACTGATGGTTTCTGCCAGAGAATTCGAAGATTCTTCAAGGTGATCGATAGAGAAGATGAAGAGTCTCGAGGAAATTTCCAGTGGAGTGTAGACTCATCATAGAGTCGACTGACATATGGAAATGGGTCGAAGACTATTACAATCAGTAAATCCAAAGGATATCAGGAGAAGGGCTAGAGATGATGAATGCAGTGAAGTGTATGCAGCGGGATAGCGCATGCAGCATGCACAAGGTGCACAGAGACTATAAAAATGCAGAACATAGAAGAGATCGGTGCTGTGATTATTGGGAGTGATTCATGTAGGTAGAAGTATGAAGTCTATAGGAGAAAAAGAGAAGCAGAAGCAGGGAACAAGAATGTATATCTGAGATAGAAAAAGTAGGCCAAGTTGCACATGCAGAGTTAGAACAGAAGATCAGAAAGTTCAAGAAGATGCAAGCAGAGAGACATTGATTGAGGAAGAACAATTTAGTGTAGCAGAACAATGAAGTGATTGGTAAGTCTTTGAATAAACATTGTCTCACTGTAATAGAACACTTAAAGAAAAGTTTTAGATTTCAAGGTGGTAGGGAGGTGCTAGGGAGGACTGTTGTCCTCAGAGGTTCAAGTGGGTGCTTGAACATAGGGAGTTGTAGCTTCCATCTGGTTGCAACCAGAAAAACCAGGGTGGCAGGGTGGTGCAAGGGAGACCTATTGTTCCCTGTTATACATGTCATTCATGTGTGACTGGAAGTTGGTGCTTCCATCTAGTTGGTACTGGAACACTTAGGGAGTTGGTGCTTCCTTCTAGTGGGTGCTAGAGAATCCATAGACTTGGTGCTCCTAGCAAGTTGCAGCTTGCAAAACAGAGGTGGCTGACTCACAATGAGTTGGATCTCATAAGTATGATAATGTACAAAATGTAAAGATTACTTATCATATCAAGAAGAAGAGGTTTTTACCCTTTATTGGTTTCCTTAGGAAAATAAATGTCTCTGTGTATTTTGTATGATTGATCATTATATATCTATGCATGTTAAGTTATCAACAACACATTAAATAAAAATTTAGAAAGAATAAAAAGAAAACACAAGAAAAGTTTCAAGCTTATATATATAATTGATTCACCCCCCCTCTCAGTTATATTTCCAACAATTGGTATCAGAGAAGGTGCCTTTGATCAAAGGTAGATCCATAATCTTGAACATGACGAGTCATGATGGAGGTTCAACTAATAGACCCCCTATGTTTGATGGACCAAACTTTGCCTTCTGGAAAAACTTTTCCTTCTGGAAAATAAGGATGAGAACACATTTAATGTCCTTGGGTGCTAATGTTTGGGATGTCGTTGAAATGTGATATGTGAAGCCTGTAGTCTTGGCCTCAAAATATGATAAGTTGGAGTTTAGCTTTAATGATAAAGCAATGAATTCCATCCTCAGTGGACTTGCTGAAGCTGAGTTTGTCAAAGTCATGCACCGTGACTCAACAAAAGTTATGTGGGACAAGCTGATAAGTAGTTATGAAGGTGACGAAAAAGTGAAAGACACAAAAATTCAGACTGAAGTTTGAGCAGTTAAATATGGATGAAGATGAAACTACCAGTAAGTACTTTTTATGTATAGAAGGACTTGTCAACACTATGAAAGGGCTAGGTGAAATGATAGCTAATTCTTTTCTAATCCAGAAAATATTAAGATCTCTTCCTGATAGATTTAATCCAAAGGTCTCTGTTATAGAGGAAATAGCTGATCTAAAAACGATGACTCTATATCAAATTCTTGGAACCCTAACTGGTTATGGAATGAGAATCACCAAAGGTAAATCCACTACAAGAGAGGCATCTTTTAAAGTAGAGAAAAACATAGACTCCGACATAGATGAGATTGAAGCAAATTTTGTGAGAAGACTGAAGAAAGGATCAGACAAATACAAAGGTAAAATACCTTTCAAATGTTTCAACTGTGGTAAGATAGTTCATTTTGCAAACAAGTGTCCTCACAAAAGAAAGGATCAGACATATGATGATGAGGAGAAGCACAAACAAAAAAATTTCTATAAAGAGAATAATTTTAAGAAGAAAAGTCTTTGCATAAACAATGATGATGATCCTTCAGATGATGAAGACAGTGACTCTTCTATTGAAGATAAACTAAATAATATCATGATAATAGCTTTAGAATATCTAAACACTGAAGATACATGAAGTGAGTTCGTTGACTGCGAAGAAAAAGTATATCTTGAAGGAGAACTTGTCAGTGCCATGGAAGAGATTGATAGACTCAGAGAAAATGAAAGAAATAAAAAACAGTTACTGCTCAGGTATGAGGAAACATGCAAGGAACCATCTAAAGAAATTAATATGTTGAAGGTTAAGTTAGAAGAAGCCAATAATATTGAAGAGATACTCAAACAACAATTGAAGGAAGCCGGAATGAAAGGTGAAAAATTGGAAGCTGAAGTGGTGACTGTCAGAAAAGATCTAGTGAAATTCTAGGGTTTATATCATCAGAATCTGACAAGTATTAAAGCCTCAGAAGGATTAGCCTCCATTTTGAAACAATAAAGGCATTCAAAGTTGAAAACTAGTTTGGGCTATGAAGAGGGATCAAGTAGTGATCAACCAAGCAACAAATAATTCATCAATTTTGTCAAATCCACAACTACTAACAACAACAAATTTGCAAACACCAAGGAAGGGAATCAACCGCCAAGGAGGAGTGAAGGAAAAGCTACCAGAACTGAATCTGAAGAACAAATAAATATTACACTCTCTTCCCAACAACATCATTAGCATGGAAGAAATCAACCTGCTCAAAGAAGACAACCATTGTCCAAGTACAAAGATTCTTTCTATGGATACTATGTTTACTGCTCTAACTTTGGCCATAAAGCTGTAAATTGTTCTTTAAGATTTAGACATGAGCAATCAAGAAAAAAAAAAACATTAAATACCTACCACAACAAAGAATGAAACAACGACAGACTGCAAATCGGGTGATGGCTAAGAAAAGGACGTAGACTAAGCATAAAAATCGTTATGATTCTTTGTTCAATGAACCAAAATATTACATCTTCCATAATTATGGACATAAGGCTACAAAATGTCACTTAAAGAACTATAAGCCAGACTCAAATCACAGAGATGAAAACGTTAAGGTTTGGAAGAAGAATGAAGATAACAAGTGTGTATTAGTGTTGTCAGCTCAAAAACAAAAGGACTCGTGGTATATTGAAAGCAGATGCTCCAGTCATATGACGAGTGACAAAAGTAAGTTCCTATCACTCAAGGAAAATAAATCAGGAAGTGTGACCTTTGGAAATGATGCTCCAAGAAAGATCAGAGGTAAAGGTCTAGTAAGATTAAGTAATTTAAGAAGAAAAGCTCAAGATGTATTATTTGTTGATGGTTTAAAGCATAATCTTCTTAGTGTCAGTCAGATATGTGACAGAGGATGTGAAGTCACTTTCACTGCCAAGAATTGTAAAATAAAGATAGTCAACATAGGAGAGATGCTTGCAAAAGGGGTTAGAACTGAAAACAATGTATACGTCCTGAAGGAAGATAAGGACATGTGTCATTTACGTAAAATTGATGAAATTTTGTTATGGCACAGAAGACTTGGACACCTGAATTTTGATCATATTGTCAAACTGAATAATGAAGGTGCTGTGAAAGACCTTCCAAAATTATCTAAGCCTAATAACTCTGTATGAAATTCTTGCCAAATGGGGAAGTTGACTCATGATCAATTCAAATCGAAGAGTTTCACATCTTCAGAGAAACTGCTTCAACTTGTTCATATAGATATGTGTGGACCATCGCGGAAAGAAGGAACTAGAGGAGAACGTTACTTTATGCTGGTCATTGATGACTTCTCCAGATGTACATGGGTTGCCTTTCTGAGAGAAAAATATGACGCTTTTGAGAAGTTTAAAATGTTTAAGGCATTAACCGAGAATCAGATAGGAAGAAGGTTAAAGGCAATTCACTCAGACAGAGGAGGAGAATTTCTATCAAGAGATTTCAAAGAATTCTGTGATAGACATGGAATTAAAAGAGAATATACTATTCCAAGTACTCCTCAACAAAATGGAGTGGTAGAATGCCAAAATAGATTAGTTCAGCAGATGGCAAGGGCTATGATGAATGAGAGGGGCATTTCACAAACCTTATGGGTGGAGGTTGTTCACACAACTATTTATATTATGAACAAAGCACATCTAAGGCTGAACAGTGATAAAACTCCACATGAGCTGTGGTTTGGTCGACCTGCATCCATTAAGCATTTCAAAGTATTTGGAAGTAAATTCTACATCAAGAATAATGATGATCATATTGGAAAATTTGATAGTATAGATGATGAAGGTATCTTCCTAGGATATGCAACGAACAATAAAGGATACATATGCTTTAACAAAATATTGCATAAATTAGTAGATTGTATTGATGATCGAATTGACGAAGAAGCTCCTGTAAAAGATCAACATAAAATAAGCACCAAGTCAGATGAAGAAGAGGATAAGAATAATGAAGATGAAGACCAAAAAAACTTAGAGTCACAAGAAGATGATGAATCAGGTGGAGAAGAGACACCCAGACAAGAAGAGTCAGGACGAAAATCAACATCAAATCCTTCCTCTAGAATTACTCAAAAGAATCATCTTGAAAGTAAGATAATTGGTGAGAAAGACAAAGGTGTACAAACCAGGAGAAGGATAATCAAAGACACTGAGAAATCACACATAGCCTTCATATCCATGATGGAACCCGAGAACTTTAATGAAGCCAATAAAGACGTAAACTGGGTAAAATCAATGAATACGGAACTGGATCAGATTGAAAAGAATGACACTTGGGAACTTGTTCCTAGGAAAACAAATAAAAATATAATAGGATCCAAATGGGTCTACAAAAATAAGATGAATGAACAAGGAAATATTGTCATAAATAAGGCTATATTGATTTGCAAAGGATATTCTCAAATAGAAGGAATGGAATTTGATGAAACATTTGTGCCCGTAGCAAGATTAGAATCTATTAGAATGTTTCTTGCCTATGCCTGCCATAAACAGTTCAAAGTCTATCAAATGGATGTCAAGTCATCTTTTCAAAATGGAGATATAAAATAATAAGTCTATATGGAACAACTATAGGGTTTCCAACTGTCATATAAGCTTGACTTTGTCTGCAAGATGAAGAAGGATTTATATGGGTTGAAACAAGATCCTCGTGCTTGCTATTACAGAATGGATAAGTATCTTCAAAACAAAGGGTTCAATAGAGGAACGATTGACAATAATCTATATATCAAAACAGAGAGTGATGATTTGCTCATCGTGTTGGTCTATGTAGATGACATCATCTTCGGAAGCAATGATGCTTCATTGGTACAATGGTTTGCTTCTGCCATGCAGTCTGAATTTGAAATGTCTATGATAGGGGAACTTCCATTTTTTCTTGGTCTGCAAATTACTCAGAGGTCTAAAGGATTATTTATTTCTCAGGAGAAATGTCTAAGACAAATGTTGAAAAGGTTTCAAATGTAAGATTCCACACCTATGAGCACACCTATGGTCACTGGATGCAATTTAAGCAAGGATGATGACTCACCTGATGTTGACCGGAGTTCATATAGGTCTATGATAGGCAACCTATTGTACTTCACAACATCCCGTCCATACATAATGCATGCTGTTGGAATGGTAGGAAGGTATCCGACTACACCTAAACATATTCATTTGTTAGCTATCAAAAGAATATTCATATATTTGAAAGGAACAATGGACTATGATCTATGGTATCCTAGGAATCAAAATTTCCAACTATCACTCTATTCAGATGCTGATTGTGCTAACTGCATGGATGAAAGGAAAAGCACGAGTGGAGGTGCATTATTTTTAGGAGATTCTCTTGTATCATGGTTGAGCAAGAAGCAAGGTTCCATTTCCCTATAAACTACAGAAGCTAAATACATTGCAACTGCCACTTGCTGTACCCAAGTATTATGGATGATTTAGACACTTGCAGACTTGGAGGTAAAATATGCTGCACCGATCCCAATTCATTGTGATAATACCAGTGCAATTAGTGTGTCAAAGAATCATGTCTTTCACTCCAAGACCAAACATATACCCATCAAGTATCACTTCCTGAGGGATTAGGTAACCAACTCTATGGTTTCTGTGCATTATATTCCATCCAAAGATCAGTTTGTTGATATCTTCACTAAACTGCTTGCACAAGATCAATATGAGTATCTATGCCAGAAGTTGGGCGTGATCCCATTATCAACCTAAGAGATTCCATCCTATTAGGGGGAGTATGTATTGGTTGAATATCTAATCCCTCCGAAAAATACCACAACAGCTCACGGAGAGCATGTTTTCTTTGACATTGATGTCAAAGGGGGAGAAAATGAGTGGTCTAGACCACATGCTATAGCTAGAGGTCCAAACCATTAGCGTAGCCATTCAGGGTTGCCATCAATGCCAAAGGGGGAAATTTTTGGCATGTTTACAAGTAGAGCATGTTTTTCATTGATGGCAAAAACAACATGGTATGGTTACAGGAAAGAACAACACATGCATAGTGCGCCTGTCATTTGATGGAAAATAGGCTCGGAAGGCATCGTAAGTCCAAAGAGGAGGAGCACGCAAATGGAGGATAGATCTCAGGCATTAGATCTGAGCATGGGGATCGATTACCATTAGATCCAGGAGAACCTACACGATCTTTAAAGTGCAAGGTGAAGCAGGATTACAAAATCCCGAAAGCAGGAGGACTGTCTATATTTGGGCAGGACACATGGATATAGATCAACATTTCACTGACTAAAGGTCAAAGGAAGGAGGGGCCTAACCTTCCAACTCGCGATACACAAGATTGTGAAAATGTCCGAGCCGTTGGATCAACGATAAATATCGACTGTTGATCTGATATGGATCCATTTCAGTGTTTCACAGATTAGGAATTCGAGAGGAAGGAGTTGCTGGAACTCGTGATATGGAAGGTCATGAAATGATCCTGGTCATTGGAGCCAAAGGACACATGGTGAGCGATTGGGATTTCGCTGACTCACAAATCAGGAAAGTCAAAGGAAGTGTTGAGGGAACTCGCGATATGCGAGGTCGCGACATGATCACAACTGTTGGATCACAGAATGCTGTGGACCATTGATCTGGAGAGAGAAGCACTCGTTTGATTGGAAATTGGTCATAACTCATGGTCACTGTTATAACCCTAAAATTGCACCATCCATGCTTACCTGGCATCATGCCAACTCATTTCCCTTCATTGCCAAAGCCATGCTGAACAGACTCTTCAAAAACCTCCTAAATTAAGTAACCCGCGCCCTAACCTATCACTGGGCGCGTTGGAACGCTGGCAGGCCTTATACTGCACGTGTTGGAACGCTGGTTGGCCCACTACAACCCGCGTTTACCTAACAAAGAAAAAAATCAGGAAAGTTTCCGACGGAACGAAAAGATTTGGGTCAGTAAACTGGAACTCCCAGCCATGCATGGCCGAGAGTTCGTCTAAAACCCTAGCTCCTTCTAGCCTATAAAAGAAGGGGTAGGGGTACTATTCAAAGAGGGAAAATCATAGCAAAGAAACTCTACCCAATTGCCGAATCCATTTTTTCCCAACCCTTTAGCCTTTCCTCAAGCTTTAGGAGAATTCAAGCAAAGAAGTTGGAGGACGAAGAAGAGGAGGAGCCCAGGATCAGGATCGAGGAACAGTGGCCGGTCTCTATAATCATTGTAAGTGGTTCATCTTGAGATTAATAAAAAGATACTTTTTCCTGTCCCAAATGCACAAATCTTATATGTTTTATTCGATTTATGCTTAGTCTCTAACCCTCTAGTAGAACAATAGCATGCATGCGTAGTTTTGTCTTGATTGCAGTATCGCTTTTTGGAAGGAGCAGCATAAGCAAGGGGATAAAGCGCAATGGAGGATCTACACCAACCGTCGATAAAAAGGTTAGTTGGTTCTTTCCATGTTTGCATGTGAAAAAGGGTTTTAGGTTTGGGGTAGAAGGTTAAAAGTAATTTCTTAAGGGTCATGATCTGCATGCAAGTTTAAGCCCTAGCTTGTTAGTCCGTAGGATAGAATTTCCCCACAATAGAATTGGCGACTCCACTGGGGATTATGCCCTCAAAATATATATATACATATCGGTGCTCGAGGCACATCAAAGTCTACAAGTCTGTTCAGGGCCTATGGGCCCTGTTATAATCATGTACATCTAGGCCCAAATGCCTAAACAGTCGGACCCATGTATGAGGTACCCCCACCATATGGTTCTGAATGGAGGGCGGCAAGTCCTCTATCTCTGCCATGGGAACTGTGCGAGTGAGCTCAGTAAAGTTCCGCTCAATCCGCCTAAGAGCCGTCTCAACCTCTCCTGCTAGGAGGTTCCCTGCTACTGCTACTCCCCTGGCGGCGACAGCTGCGGCCTCCGGCCGTGGGCGGCGCCTATTCCATGCAAAATCGGCAGGCCGCACGGGTCCCACATCTGCACACAACACAATGTTCACCCATCAAAAACTCTGTTATCCAAAAACATGATATATATATCAAAAAGACATAAAAATTACATATGCAAACAAAAAAAACCGTACAGGCGGAGACTTACACATCTCCCCTCGCTCCTCACCAGGAGGCACTGGTATCGCTGGATCTCTATAAAAGTCGATCCCCGCATATGGGTAGTCCTCGATAGCGGGGATCTGCCATGACAACCAAGCAAAAAATTCGTCGTTGAATGCCTCTACGGTCCTTCCACCACCCTGTCGCGATAGTAATGCTTCCCATCTACATACTGCAGGGAAAGTCGCCAGATGTCCTCGTATTGTCAGTCGAGGACTGAAACATGGAACTCTCTCAAAAAATAATGAACACATGATGGTCCCGAACCTGAAGTTTCTGTGTGTCCACTGTCAGCAATCAGTCAATTGCCTCTTCATGCTCTCTAACAGTGTGGTACTCCAATCGAAAATTTGTGCATTCATGCACTGAATTGCACAGTTCATCTGTGCGCGCGAAGCCTGATGCACGGCCGCAGAGCCGATAATCCGCCCAATGAATGATAAAATAGTCTGCAGGGTGAGGATGGTTATCCTACCAAAGGGCACCGAAGAAGGTCTCGGATCAGTCCTAGCCTCGCAATACTCTGCTATCAATTCCGAGACATTGCTCAGCCCCGCAGGAAAAGTCTGAAAGTTAACGGGTTCCCCTCTCCTCGAGAGGCCCATCAAAAAATAGATATCCTCGGTGGTGGGCACCAAGGATTTCCCCTCTATCATAAATGCCTCTGCATCTGGGTGCCAATAGTCAACCAAGGAATTCAGTAGCCTGGGTTGAGCGCGCATGAATGGACACAAGAAAAACTTCACCAAGCCACACTGTGACAACACGACCATCACATTTGGATCTGCAGCCACTGCCTCATTGGAAGCCTCGTGCTCCCTCTCTCTCCAATGAACATACATCCTGCAAAACACACAAGGCAGAGGGGGAGTTAAATCTTCATCTCAACCAAAATTTCCATTGCGCGGGGGCAACCCGCGGGCTATCGAGGCGATAGTCGCGGGTACCCGCGCACAGCTTTGACTCTGCGCGCGGGTACCCACGGGCTGTCCATAGACAACCCACATTTCACTAGGTCCAACCACTTAGGGGTCAACGACCACCCCCAAAACACGCTCACAATTAATAAATGAAGTATTGAAATGCAATATAGGGGAGTTTGTACTTACTTGGTCCAAGCAGAAGTCCGTTTCGTCCACTGTAGCTCCCGGAATCACGATCTCTAGCAAAGGGGGTCTTTTGGCTCCAGAGTCAATTTCCAAATCAACAATGGTGATAATGAGCTGCCAACTTCTATTTATAGACTTTTTGGCCTCTTTTTGTCACTCTTTTGGCCCCTTTTATCAATTTCTTTATACCAAAAACCATTTTGAGTGGTTCTGGAGTTATATGGCAGGGATTTGATCAGGTATTGGGACATTTTTCATTGAGTTTCAGAAAAAAATATAAAAAAATATACATAAGGACGGTCCATAATTTTTTTTTCAAAAAATCAACCTGAGCATATAGGGTAGGATTTCATCCCCACTGTTGCATCTCGTTGCCTTTTGTTCTTACGATATAGGATCGATCCCATCCGGTTGTGACACAGAACCATCATATCTGCTCTAGAAGTGTCGCAACTTGGTGGTAGAGCTTACCAAAACATGGATGCCCTAGGAAGTTCCTGGTTGCATTATGGTGTCCATGCCGTTTCTGAAAACATAGTAGGCTCGGGAGTCCGTATAGTCTTTCCTGAATATGATTTTGAGCCTCATTTGCATGGGTCTTTTTCACTCTTTGTCTTACCCTCCGGACTCCCAAAACATAACGGGTCTCCTTTTAAGCCCTTTTCAGACCCTTTAAATATGAAAAGATTGCCGAGCGATCTTGTGACCCTTCACGCTCGTTAAACTGAAATTTGAAGTCACGTCTGTTCGACGGTAGTTTACCCCTTTTTTGGTCCGGACGGTCAACTGTACAAACAAAGGAAAACTCTATCGAATTTTGATTCTTTAGAAGAGTATCCTCAGGTATAATTTTATTCCTTTTTCGGGCCTGAGGGACTAAATTTACGAAAAAGAAACCCCCCCGGAGTCCATAGTTAAGCTCTTTTCAGACTCCCTAAAAGTGAAAAGATTGCCGAGTGACC
>ML817069.1:92425-110729 GCA_009831015.1 Picea engelmannii | reverse complement strand
CCCTTCAAAATTGTCGGCAAGATTGGTAACAATGCTTTTTGTTTAGATTTGCCTCCATATATGCAGATGTATGCAGTTGTTAATGTTGAGAATTTGAAGTTGTATGAGCCTCCGTTGATCGATGATCAAGGAGAGCATGTTCAGATTCCTTCCATAGATTACTTTTCGCCAGAGTATCTAACAGAACTACAGGAAGACACCATACTTGACAGGAGGATGCGAACTTCGAAGCGAGGAAATGTGGAGTATTTGCGAGTTGGTCTTAAAGGGACGAATCCAAGCAAGGCCAAGTGGATTGAGGTTGGAAGGGTGAGGGAACTATACCCTCATCTTCATGTAGACTGAGATAGTCTTTTGGAGGTCCAAAAGCTTCCCAATGGGGAGGTGTGATCAGGGGATCAAATTTGCTCAATTTTCAAAGTGCTCGGAATGCGATGAAAACAGTGCCATTGCGTTCGTCTCGTTTTCCTAATTCCGGCGGTATATTTATTTTCGCGAACGGAGTCCATATGGAGGAGATATCGCGATTTGACCGCCAAGTCAAACAGGGAAAAATTTGGGATGCTGACTGTACTTGTCCATACAGTCCGTATGGCCACGTGGAGGGCCGTACCATCTTGATGACGTGGCAATTTGATGATGTGGTGTATTTTTATTTGATGGTGGTTGCCCAATGGGGTGTTGACACATGTCATTTGCAACGAATAAAGTTTGGACACGTGGCCCAACCCATTGGCGCCACGTGTCACTATCCGACTGGTTTTTATGGTTGATTGATATTTGTGTAAAATGTTTTGGGTCCGCGGGGTTCGACCCTGGGACCTCCCCCTCTATGCAAAGACTTAACAAACACTCCGCTAGCCAACTGTCCGTCACATGTTTCTTGTTTGAAAGGCGGGCAACATTGTATTTACATTTGCATTTGTTTATGTTGGAATGGGGGGTCGGGCCAGGGCTTAGCCCTGACCCGTGGCTATATGCAAACTTATATATGACCATATGTATATGTAGTGGCGCGCACGAATTTTTGTTGTAATATATTGTATTACAACTATATTGTATGTTATATAACCATTGTTTTAAATGCGCGGGGGTTTAACATTATAACCCATGAGTTTTAACATTGTGTTATGAAATATTATGCGCGGTTGTAACTTGCGCGGGAAGTTGCAATCCGTTGCACGGTTTTGAAAATGGTCAAACTACTTTTATGCCGCGCCTTTGGTCCCATGGGAAATATGACCAAGAGTCGAGGTAGTTAGGGGCTGGAGGCGTCCTAACCGTTCTACGGTTTGGACCGGTGCGCGGTTGCGTACGGGTCTTGGTTTTTATGCCTTTAAAGAGCGTGTGTGCTAGGTTGGAAGCACAAGGGGTGCAGATTGTAGAACCAGAGACAACATAGTTGAAGGGGAGAACTTCAAGGAGGTTATCTTCTTCATTTTTCAACCGTTTCAGGTGCCGAAAGAGCCCAGACAGGGGTTTTGGGATGCTGCGGAGCCATTGAAGCAGTCAGTTTGTTGATTTGAGCACTGTAAGACATGTTTTTAAGCACTTTGAGCAATTTAATATAAAAGATCCATTTGGAGGCTGGACCAGGAGATGTAGCCCAGAGTGGGGTGAACTCCTTTATCAAGTTGCTGTGTTTATGTCTGATGTTCAATGATTTATGCTGCTGTCTATGTTTATTTCTACATAAATAATCCTTTATTATGTGTTGCAAATTGATCCTGTTGCATTAAACACATAACATTTCACTTGCAATTAATTTAATCAAGTTTATCAAGTCTTCTTCATTTTTAGATCACACAAAATAACATAGATACATTAGAACTGGTTTTTTATTCAATAAGGAAATAATCTGAAACTGTAAAATGCAATGAAAAACAAGCTTGCTGGAATGGTGGTGGCTTATATCTGAGAAGAGATGTGATGGTTGCACTCATTAAGAAGAAGATGGTTACAATGAGGCTCTGAAGGCCTTTTTACGATAAACAAGAATGTCAAAAACCCTAAACATCCAAAAACCTAACCCTAGGAGATGAAGCGCCAAAAGTCACGTGGGCCCTGTTTGGGTAAGTTAGTACATCAACTTCCCGGGGTCGTAACTTTTTCATACGATCTCTGTTTTAGGCGCACAATAGCCTGTTGGAAAGGTCTAACCGAGAAGAAAAATTTTCAACTAGACCAGGGCATTGCCTTTGACAATCTCCTGGGCCCCAAATCCCCAAAAATCGTTGTTTAGGGCCTCAAAATGGCCCCAGAAGTTTGGAACCCGAAAAACCATCGAAAAACTGCCAAGGTGGAAAATTGTGTTTTGAGCCAGTGGAATAGGTGGGTGGCCACCGATATCCACCTGGATCAACCTTCTCTTTACAGTAACCTTATTCAACCATCTGAAGTCAATACAAAATCTCAGAGTTCCATCCCTTTTTTTTAGAAAGAGCACTAGGACACCGTAAGGTGAGACACTTGGGTGTATACACCCCTTCTTCAACAATTCTTCTAGCTACAACTACAACTATTTCAAATATGACGTGCTCATTCTGTAGGGAGTTTTAGACACCGAGATAGCTCTGGGAATTTATTTAATAGATAAGTCTATATCCTTCTTTGGTGGAAATCATGGAAACTCCCTAAACACATCTTCATACTCCTTTAGTGTTGGATCATATTCAAGACTTGGATCCTTGTCTTTTGTTGGCTCTTCCATATGCGCTACCCTCTGAGCCAAATTTAATGATTTATATGTCAAGTTGACTCCCTTAACGACAACAACATCATACAAAAACTTAAATTTAGGGTCTTGACCCCAAATTCACATGGTTGGGAAAAATGGATTTTTACCCAAATCTACACACAAATATACATTTTTCTTGTTGTAGAAGACCCATACAAGCTTGGTATTGTAACCAGAGCTTTGATACCACTTTGTAGTGTCCTCACTACTTACCCATAAATTTTTTTATGATAGTTTTAACTAAATATAATGCATCAATATTTAACATGCATCTAACACATTTTTAAAACATGATGCAGCGAATTAAAACCCATACACAAAAACATATTTTTGCTTAAAAATCAAATTCCATACACAACAATAAAAACTCATGAATAAAATTGATAAACAAAGATAAAAACACTTATGTTATAACATCGAATGAGAAAATAATTATAGGGGAAGGACTTTCCTCCCAAACGTATATTTGTTGCTCCAAATATTAGTATCAAATCAACCATGAGCTGGGGCTACATTTACACAAAATAGGGTGTCTCTCACAACCCAATTCACTCCCACAACCATCTAGTTTTCCTACAACTATCTCAATCCTCCAACTCTCTTCCCCTCAACTTGTGCAACCGAAGGAATTGAGATCCTTCTTCACTTGAAACAATCCCTAATGCCTTCCCACTTCCCTCCAGGGCTCCAACACAATCTTGGATATGAATCTCTATTATTGGGCACTCCAGGGATTCTAGTTGCCCCAATAAAACTAATAGAATAACCCATTGTTAAAGGGAATATATCTCACATAGAAAACTCCCTATCTACAATCCTAAAAACCTGCTTCTTCGTGCAATAAGAGCTCCAACAAGTTTCCCATAACACCTACTATGGCTTCCTTCAAGCTCCAATTTTCTCCACTTCCTTGCTGCTCAAAACATTGCATTCAAAAATTGGCTACAATGGCCATTCGAATTTGTCGTTTACCCATGAAAGTTTACTCACATTCATCAAGGTTGATTGTGCTTAGCCCCCATGCTCTAATAACTATGGGATGTGACTTTTCCCACCAAGCCCTCTTACATGTTTTTATTCATTGGGCCCTCATACACTCAAAAGGAAATTAGAAGGTTCACTGAAAGTAATAATTTTAGGAAAGCGGGTTGGAATTAATACCCATGAATAATTCCCCCCCTTCGACCTCTCTCTTAGACATTCTTAGAGATTCTCCCTCTCTTATGGAAAATTAGTCCCCAATTACTCTGTCTCTA
Organism: Picea engelmannii; assembly: GCA_009831015.1. Lineage (NCBI taxonomy): Eukaryota > Viridiplantae > Streptophyta > Pinopsida > Pinales > Pinaceae > Picea > Picea engelmannii. Next base: position 106,736 of record ML817069.1, on the reverse strand, counting down.
TCCACCTACAACCGACGTCACATTTATATTATTATTACAGTCATATACAATGTTTACAAGTACAAATTTGAGCCCACAACCATACATCGTATTTAATTACACATCGCTGAAATGAGGATTATAAATGGGGATGTTACATGTTCTTTGGAAACTTTGATCATGAGGTTTTCATTCTCTCTGATATTTATAAACTGAGGGAATAAACTAGTAACCTAAAGGATATCGTCAATAATTACCCGCCATTATTATTGAAACAAATGTTTGAAATGAGTCGTGGACACCTCTGCAATTTCCTCAAAAGAAGTGGCCTTTGTACCATCAGGTTTGTCAATGGCCCATATGGTGTTTAGGGATTTCCGTCAATTTTCAATTTTGTGTAAAAATTTTGTATTCTCATCTCTAGCATGTAGCTAAAGAGCTATGCTTTTGATTCTCTACTCCTTTTCCTTATTTAAGAGAATTTTTCTTCTTTCCTTTTCAAGAACTTTGAACTCTTCTTTTTGTTTGTTAAAGAAAGGGCGTTTTCCTTCCTCCCCCCCAATCTTGAAGCTTTGATCCAGTGGCTTGTAACTCTCGATCTTCTCTATGCCTCCTTTCCTTGTTCCAATTTATAACAACTCACTTTGCTCTTTTTATATTTCCAAGAAATTGGAGAGAGGGGGACTCCAATTGGTTAGGGTTGAAGGACATCCATGAAGATCGAGTGACTTCAATGAAGGATAATTCCTCCATCAAACATGGGTTTAATTTAAAAGGACTAGGGGGCTTCTTGGGGCTGAAAACTAGGTCAATAATAGTAGGACTGTGGTCTGAGTGCCCACCAGAAGAAACCCACCAATGAACCTGCAAATTTACTTCAAAGAAAGAATCAAATAGGTGGAAATGACCAAGATGATTTGAAACTTGGGCATCTCCATAACACATAGTCCTCCAGGTTGGAGAGTACCGAGCCATTTGAATTCCAATAATACTGTTGTGAGTGGGAAATACCTCTATAGACTAGCACTTAGGGTTAGATTATGCATGCAGAAAAGACCTAAAGATCTCTACTTTCTACCGTCGACCCAGACCTAATCCCCATTATTCTTAAGAAAATACATAGTTAAGTGAGCATACCTTATTACAGGCGTTTGATGTAGATCCCTCCTTACACTTGATCATTTTTTGATTACAGCTCTCCTCCCAAAGATGACCTGCATTCACATAAAACAAACAATAAACTCCGCATGCATTTGATATATAGATTAATGGGTTATAGATTTCAATAGACAAGTATACAATAAATCACAAAAACCTCATATGGTGGGACGAGAAAGTATCTCTTTATTATTAACTTCAACAAATCAACTTATAATGATGAAGCCAACCACTACTCCACGAACCTAGTCCTGGGCTCCTCTTCAACTGTCCTCCAACTTCTTTTTTTTATCTCTCTCTTTGCACAAGGAAGGCTAAAGGGTTGGGACAAAGGGAATATGCAATCGGGTATAGTTTCTTTACTATAATTCTTCTCTTCCAAATGGGACCCCTAACCCTTCTTTTATAGGCTAGAAGAAGCTAAGTATTTGGACGATCCCTCGGCCATGCATGGCCGAAAGGTTCAATTAACTCACCCAAATCCGTGTGTTTGATCAACAACTTTCCTTTTTTCATGCTTTTGTAGGTACATGCGGGCTGTTTTGGGTCAGTGAGCATGTACACACGTGCAGTAATAGAGCAGGGCGCGTGGGCCTTTATAAAAAGTGTTTTTAAGAAGAGTTTTTCAACAGTGCTTTGGCAAAGAAGGATTCTGAGATGGCCTGATGTCAGGTAAGAATGCATGGTGAAAATTAGGGTTATAATAGATTCCCCCTAATGTGTGAGGTCATAAGAGAATCTGATGGCCGAAATAAATTACCAATCTTTACTGATGTGCCGAACAAGTGAGCCCAGGGACCAGAAATCTGGAGGCACCGTCTACAAAAATAACAATTATCTCACCGAGGTGGGCATACCCATGCTCGGGATAAAATAAACGCATGGCTACCAATCAAATACACTGTAGATCCATGCCATACAACTATATAAAGTGTAGCCGTGAACAATACACAATGAAGCTACATCTCGAAATCAAAAAGATATACATGTAGAGTATCCATCTTCGTAGAAGCTGATAAGGCCTGATGGATGGAGATGAGGTCTTTAGAGCTCGAGAAACAACTTCAAAATCTTCAAAACTCGGGTAGGAGTGTAATGTGAGTGTACAACTTCACTACCCAGAGGTCTTCGACATCTCGTTGGTCATGGACTAGAGAATCTTGATGATCAGACTGAAGGCTTCATTGATTTCGAACAAAGACTTGATTGGACATTCAGGATGGCTGGGTATGAGGGCAAGAGACAAACTGCAGAGGGGCCCACTCAGGCTTGGTAAAAACTTCCCTTGGACAACAACACGACAAATGATGAGACTCAGGCAGCATGGCATTAATCATAAGTTTACGAGGTAGGAGGCAACACAAACTCTCCATATGTTTGGAATAATAACCAAACAGAGGAGGACACAACTCTATGTAGCGAGAAAAACTTCTTAAGGTCGTATTAAATCCCATAGTTTGACGAACAAACAGAAAAAATGTGCTTTATCCAAGGGAGACTTATTGTGCTGCCAATAAAGAAAATGCTTTTCCCTTCCTCTTTTTGGGGTATATTTGATTTTTTTATCGTTTTCAATAATTTTGGAAAAAATAATAAAGGAATGATACGTTACAACGAAGGAATGAGTGGTACAAACATACAAGTTCAAGGCGCAAGGACAAGACTGATGTTCAGAACAATGATACTCGGGAAAAATCCTCTGGGGGCCAAGGGTGTTAATACGTAGAGGCAAAGTGCTACAAGGCTTGCGTATAAGGTATGCTTCAGATGGTTTAGTTGGGAGCAACATGGAGCTGAAATTTAGACTAAAGATGCAGGTATGCAAATGTGGTTAACAAAACACATAATGGTAATGTCCTTCGATGTAAGTTTAACGAGCCCAGATAAGGCAAGCTCGGTGATTTTTCATATTTAGAGAGTCTGAAAAAATGTAAAAGGAGACTCCATTGGGGTACCTTTCTCGAAGATAATCTAGTCGGTTCGAAAAAGGCGTAAACTAGCACTGACAAGACATCTATTCAAAACCATTTTAATGAGTGTGAGAAAGACAAGATCACTCGGCCATTTTTTCATTTTTAAGGAGTTTGAAAAAATCTTAACTATGGACTCCATCAGGAATGTTCTTTTGGACTAGTTTAACGAGTGTGAGAGAATAAGGTCACTCGACGATCTTTTCAATTTTAGGGAGTCTGAAAAGAGCTTAACTATGGACTCCGTGGGGGTTCCTTTTTCGCAAATTTAGTCCCACATGTCCGAAAAAGGGTTAAAATGATACCTGAGAGTACTCTTCTAGAGAACTGAAGTTCCATAGAGTATACCTTTGTTCGTACATTTGACTGTCTGGACCAAAAAATGGGTAAACTACTTCCGGACAGATGTGGCCTCAAATTTCAGTTTAACGAGCATGAAAGGCCACAAGATCGCTTGACAATCTTTTCATGTTTAGAGGGTCTGAAAAGGGCTTAAAAGAAGACCCGTTATATCTTTTGGGAGTCCTGAGGGTGAGGTCAAGAGTGAAAAAGAATCATGCAAATGAGGCTCAAACTCATAATCAGGAAAAACAACAAGGACTCCCGAGCCTACGGTTATTAGAGACAGCATGGACACCATAATGCAACCAGGATCTACCTAGGGCATCCATGTTCTGGTAAGCTCTACCACCAACTTACGACACTTCTAAAGTAGTAATGATGGTTTCGTGTCGCAACCTGATGGGATCGATCCTATGGAAAAGGAAAAAAGACAACGAGATACAAAAGTCAGGGTAGAAACCTAACCTACACGCTCAAGTTGATCCTCAGACCGTCAAAAATTACCCAAAACTCCAAAAAAAGTCCCGATACCCGATCATACCCCCCCAATGCAACTCATGAATCACTCTCAATGGTTTTTGGTTTGAAAAACATGATAAGGGGGGTCAAAAAAGTGACAAAAAGAGGCCAAAAAGTCTATAAATAGAAGCCGACAACTCATTATCACCACTGCTAATTTGGAAATTGACTCTGGAGCCAAAAACCCCCCTTCTATAAAAGCGATGATTCCGGGAGCTACAGTGGATGAAACGACCATATGTCTGGACCAAGTAAGTACAAACTCTCTTACCTTGCATTTTAATTCTTTACTTTTGCATTGGGTTCCATTTTTTAGGGGGGCGTCGACCTTTAAAAGGTCGGCCCTAGGTCCATGCGGGCTGTCTCAGGACAGGCCGTGTGTACATTCAGGCAAAGTAAACAAGGATTAAAAAGGCTTAAAAACAAGGATTAACCCTCCTGAACCTTGGTATTTTGCAGGATGTATGTCCACTGGAGAGAAAGAGAGCATGCATAGGTTAGTGAGTTGGTCGGGGAAGACCCCAATGTTGTGGCTGCCTTGATGCAATGTGGGTTGCTCAAGTTTTTCTTATGTCCTTTTATACAGGCATAACTTAGGTTACTGAATGCCTTGGTTGACTATAAGCATCCAGATGCAGAGGCATTCATGTTAGAGGGGCAGTCACTAGTGCCCACGACCAAGGACATCTATTTTTTGACTAGCCTCTCCAGAAGAGGGGAACCAGTCAACTTCTAGAATTTTCCTTCAGGGCCGCATAACATAGCGGAATTGATAGGTCTTTATTGTGCAGATGAGAAAGACCGATCGAGCTCACAGGTGCCCATAAGAAATATTACTGACTTATCGCTACAGGTGATAGTGTTGCTTATTGGGCGAATTATTGGGTCTGCGGCTCTACATCAGGTGTCCCGGGCAAAGATGAACTGTGCAGTCCAGTGATTAAATGCACAAATATTTGATTGGAGCACCACATTGTTAGAGTGTATGAAGAGGTACTTGACAGATTGTCGATCATGGACACATAGGAACTTCGGGTTCGCGACCATTCTATGCTCTTTCTTTTTTGAGAGATTTTCGAGCTTTAGTACTCGAGTAGTGGTACGAGGAAATTAGGCCTCTCTTCCTTCTATGTGTAGATGGGCAGTGTTACTGCTGTGACAGGGTGGCGGAAGGAACAATGAGTCCTTTGATGATGACTTCTTTGCGTGGTTGTCGTGATAGATCCTATTTATAGAGGATTACCCTTATGCTGGGATTGATTTCTCGAGAGACCCTGAGATACCAGTACCTCCTAGTGAGGAGCGAGGAGAGATGGGTAAGTTTACTTCATTGTTTTTTGTTTTTGTGAAACATATGTAATTTTTATGTTGTTTTTGTTATATATAATTTTTTTATATACCAGAGTATTTGATGGATATGTGTTTGTTGCATGCAGATGTGGGACCATTGCGGCCTGTGGACTATGCCAGGAACAGTCGTCATCCTCGGCCAGGGGCCGCACCTGCCGCCATAGGGGGAACAACAAAAACAAGAGATCTTCCAGCCGGGGAGGCTGAGAGGGTGTTGAGACGAGTTGAGAAGAACTTTACTGTGCTCACTCGCACGCTCCCTATGGTAGAGATTGAGGACCTGCCACCATCAATACAAACTCATGTAGTGGGGGCACCACGGACGTGGGTCCGATTGTTTCGACGTTTAGCCAACGTTGTATATCAGTACAACAGGGCCACAGGCCCTGACTTTATTTAGGATTTTCACGTGTCGAGAGCACTACTTGTATATATTTTTTGAGGGCATAAGCCCCGTGACTCGTTATTGGTCATATTTTTGAGGTTCTTGCATCCATCTATGTACTCTAGTGACTATGATGTTATACATGGATTTTTATGTCTTTTTGTGTCTTATGGATCATTTTTTGCAAAAAATGTATATACATGTTTATGTGTATGTCCTCTCATATGTGTGCAAGATGCAAATCTAAAATTTGATTAGCTAGAGTATCTATAATTTGATTTAATCTCCTAGGAACATGAAAATATGTAATATAATCAAATCTTCGTTCTAAGAGACGCACCCTAAGGAATCATCGGTGTAAAGTTGGATCATGAACACGGTAGACTCTATTTAACTGAGACACAACCATTTGAGAATCGAGGTAGACCCAGAGATGAGAGATACCAAATGACAAGGCATCATGAAGCAATTGAATAACTACACTATACTCAGCGACATTATTTGTGGTGTCACCTAAGCATATACCTTCGGAAGATAATAACTAGCCTCGAGGTGTAAAAATTACCCAAGCTGCGGAGGCAAGTCTCCGAGTGTGCTGGCTAGCACTGTCTGCATACCCAATGAACACCTTGGGTTCACTTGACATCTGCCACAGTGACGAAAGATACATCAAAATGACATGTCCATAACACTAAAATAAAACTAGAAAGTAATAGTACAAAGACTATACATATGTTACAAAAAGTTACCCATGGTGACCTTCCTATGAGTAATACTTATTGAGGTAGAGTCCATTTCTAGGCTCTACCAAAGCATTCCCTTCAAATTCAACCAGATGATAAGTACCCTTCTTTAGAACCTCTTTTATGATGAAAGGTCTGAACCACATGGGTTTGAATTTTCCTGCCCCCAGGGGGTCCTTATCTTGGTCATAGACCAGGACAAGGTCGCCTTCAGAAAAAATCCGAGGACGAACGGATCTATCATATTGACACTTGAATTTATGTTTGTGAGCCTCGTTGGCCAGGGCCGCATCACGACGCTGCTCAAGGTATAATAACCACTCTTAAAGTGGAGAAGTGTTTGGCAATAATTGTACTGCAAACTTTAGAGACGGTATCTGACATTCGATAGGCAAGACTGCTTCCAACCCGTAAACGAGTTGGAAAGGTGAGAAACTGGTTGCAGTCTTAACAGACATTCGGTAAGCCCATAATGCCGAGTATAACATCAAATGCCAATTTGACTTGGCTGAGTTGATCATTCACTGTAGAATAGTCTTAAGAGTTTTATTCATAGCTTCCACCTAACCATTTTCTTGGGGGTAGTAGGGTGACGAATGTTCTTGTCGTAACCCAAGCTTTGATGTTAACTCGGTCATCATCTGGTTTTGAAAGTGACTGCCATGGTCAGTGACAATCTCCCTTGGGACGTCGAACCTTGCTATTATCTGGTTGAATAAAAAGAGAGGTGCAATCTCTCCATCATGTTTAAACGTTGGCATAGCTTCGACCCACTTTGCGAAGTAGTCTATGGCTACGATGATGTAATGGTGCCCCCTTGTTGAAGGAGGGATGCATGTAGTATAATCAATCCCCCACTTGGTGAAGGGACCAACTGTGATGACAGGAAACATGGCAACGGGATGTGCCCTCATCTTCCGAGAGAAGATTTGGCACGAGTGGCACTTCTTGACCGATTCGATACAATCTTTGATTAGTGTCAGCCAGAAGTAACCTGCTCATAGAATCTTTTGGGCTGTTTCCAACCCAAAAAAATGACCGCCATAGGCTTCGGTATGGCAGTCATTAATCACGATAACTGATTCTTCGTGAGTGGGACACCGACACAGGATGCAGTCTAAACCTCTCCGATACAATGTTTCATCGAGTATGAGATAATTCTTAGCCTGATGGTGTATGCGTTGATTCTCATCGTGAGAAGCAGAGGTGGGGCACTTCAAAGTCTGGAGATAGATAATTATATCTCCGTACCAGGGATCTGAAGAGGTGATAAAAAACATATCTCCTCTGATAGGTGACTCTTCAGGAACAAGATCACCTGACTCAACCGGAAGTTCCAAAATAAGTTCTGCGAAGACCAGTGACTTTTTGGATTTTGTTGAAATGAAATCTAAGTCAAATTCCTGGAGGAAGACTATCCATCTATTGATATTTCCACCTATTACCCGTTGTGTCAACATGTACTGAAATGGATTCACGACAACAATGATGGTGGTCTTGCGAAACAGAACATAATGACGGAACTGTTGAACAACATGGACTGCTACCAATGCAAGTTTTTCGATATGAGAATAATTGAGTTCCGGTCCTATGAGGCCTCAACTCAGGTAATAGATCGCATATTCTGAGAACAAGTCATCTTCTTGAACTAAGACCATGCCAATGGTTGACTCTGCTGCAGCCATATATAATAAGAAATCCTTGTTATAGTTAGGTGGTCGGAGCAGATGGGCAGTTGTGAGGGCATGTTTCAACGTGGCAAAAGAGCATTGAGCGGCATCGTCCCAATAAAAATGAATGTATTTCTTAAGTAAGCGCATAAATCCCTTGGTGATCTCGGCATAGTTAGCGATGAAGCGTCTTAAAAAATTCGCCTTGCCCTGTAGACTCTGAAGTTGAAGGATTGTGCGTGGGGGGGGGAAACTGAATTATTGCCTCAACCTTGAGAGGATTGACCATGATCCCCGTTGTTGACACTATGAAACCTAACAAATGTCCCGATGCTACGCAAAATCTGCACTTGTTTGGATTCAAGCGAATCCAGAAGTAGCGACAATGGTCAAAGATAAGTCGAAGGTGTGTGGGATGATCCATTCTCTTGCGAGATCGAGATGCTAAATCATCTAAATAAGCCTCGACTATATGCTTGAGGTCATGGAAATAAAAAGACATGGCTCGCTGAAAGGTGGCTCCAACATTTTTGAGACCAAAAGGCACCTTACGATACCTAAATGTACCCCATGGACAAATGAAAGCTATTTTGTGCTGGTCTTCGGGTTTGAGTTGTATTTGGTTATATCTCGAAAAACCATCCATGAAAGAGAAGGCCTTGCAACCCACACATTCATCAATTATCTGGTCGATGAATGGTGTGGCAAAATTATCTTTGGGACAAGCCTTGTTCAAATCACAGAAGTCTGTACATACATGAATCATGCCTTGTTTTTTATTGACTGGCACGGGGTTTGACACCCATTGGGTCAAATGGATAGGATAGATAAAACTGACTTTTAGCAGTTTCTCAACTTCAACCTTAATGGCTGCTGCTTTCTTGGGGTTAATTGGATGAAGCTTCTGCCGGATAGGCTTGGCATCTGGATAAGTTGTGATTTCATGTTCAACTATTTTTGGATCAATGCCTGACATTTCCTCGTAAGACCAGGCAAAAACGTCACAAAATTCTTTAAATAGATCTGTGTAGATTTGAATCTCTCCGGGGGAGTAGTCAACGCCAATGAAAACATTCTCCATGACGCCAGGGGTTCTGGAGATATTGATCAGTATGGTTTCAACGATGGTTTCCATATTACCCTCAACTTAGATATCGTGTATAGCTATGGGATTAATAGGACAAGTCCTATCTCCAGTCATAGTCAAGGTGAATTATCTGGCCTCGATTCTACTTAACTCTGGGAGGAAGTATGATCTGTGATGAAGATCATCCCAGGGTTTGTCCAAACTAGTCATTGCTTCAATTACTTCTTTGTCAGAGGGAAAGACTAAGTCTAATGAATCAGTCTTAGCAAGAGAACCTTGAGCCCAAATAGGCTCTAGAAGTGGATCAAACTCCTGTGCAGGAGTTGGATCTGGGTTAGCTGAAGCTTGCTGTACTAAAGAGTATGCTACTTCAGCTGTGGAAAAGGGCATGGACATGCCTAGATGCCCTGTCCCATCCATTGTGGCTGATGGGGAAGGAAGTATCCATGGATCGGTGAAGTAAGTCGTGCGAAACGACAAAACTTGGAAAATCTCAACCTTATGGTGATAGGATATGAACTTGACATCGCCTTGAGGGGGCGGGTAATCGAAGGTACCCATCAAAGATGGTCACAAACCAACCCCTACTTTGACTATGCCTGGTTGAGGATTATCAATCATCGGGACCGCGAACACCCCTAATGAAGGGCCAGATCTGGAGAAAGACAATTGATCAATGGTCACAATCCAGTCCTCATGTGGAAAAAACAAGACTCGAAAAATTGTAGCAACCACTGCTTGCATGACATACGTCCAACTCCTTCCTAACAAAATATTGTAGTCAAGAGATGCATCGACTACCTCTACCTCAACGCACACGATCTTCCCTCCCAATTGCATGGGAAAAGAGGAAATGATACCATGTGGTCGGAATGAATGATCGTTGAAAGCAGTGAGAAGAGTGGGCGATGGAGACAAAATGGGCTGGCCTATGGCCTTCCAACATGCCAACGACATAATGCATGTCGAGGCACCCTCATCAACCACCGTGCGAAAAACATTCCAAGTAAATTTTTTCGTGGGGTGAGCCACTACTATCTGATACGCTACGTGGTAAGGCATATGAGGTTTTAAGTCGGTTGTATCCAGCATGATGGTACCCAGATTACAAGTCTTGGTAGATCCTAAAGTGGTTAACAAGGATTTCCTCTGGGAAGGGAAGCTTTGGAGGACCTCCAAAGTGGACATTGCACAAGGGGTTTGAGATAAATTCTCCACCACAAAATAGTTCTAGGTGGCCCTTGCATTTGGGTTGTGAGAATATTTTTTGAATGCACCTTTTGGGATGCGTGTCATTGTTTCGCCCAAAGTCTTCTCAATATATATAGAGAGAGATGGGAGTTCGGCTTCTTTGCCCTTCTCAGAAGTGCTTGGTTTACTATAGTCATGCGCTCTAGTCGATAGAAAAGCATCACCCTTCATCATATATACATTCGCGGATGCGGGATTGTTCGAAGATGGAGAGGGTCGTTGACTTCCCCTGTCCACACTTGTAGAGGCTTGGGTTAGGTTTTTTCCATGTTGAAATGGATTGGTTAACACAACAGGTTGTTGCTGTGTCACAAAATTTTTGGCTTCTACAAGCCAGGGACATAAGTGGGCCGGGTCGTCTTCTGCGCATAGGTTGCATGGATACCTCGCCTTCCATTTCTCAGTATTTCCCCTGCCAACATTATCAGTGGGTTTCTTATCCCTCTTACCCTTCTTTCGTTGTTTTTTCTTTCCTTCAGGCTATTGGGTGGCCTTTGGATTGGTCGATTGCATTGTGTGTACATCCAACGTTTTAGTAGGGGGAGCAACCAAAACAGTAGTTTGGTTGGCCGCTGTGTGTTGTATAGACAATTGCTGCAACTGATTCGTCAGTTGTTCAACGGGCTATGTTTGTGCTGAACCAACAATACCATCGACATGTGGTCTAACTCTCTGTCTGGTTTTATCAAGTATTGAGTGTGGCGCATCTAGCAAGATTTTGTATAATAAACTAGACTGAGAATAGATGAGCTCAAGCTGTTGAGATCTCATGATGGCGTCCTCTTCGGAAAACACTCTTGAAGTCGCAGCGTCTTTGGATAACTGTGGTACCAAAGACTTAAGGAACCACTCGAGCAAGAATGCTGGTGGGACTGGTACCTTAATTAAACTCTTCCGATGTCTCCATTCTCGGATATGATCAGAGATATGGTCCGCTTTTGTCTGTGCGAAATTGGCCATCAATTCTGTGCCAACATCGTATCTCATAGGTAATTGGAAATGGTTTAGGAAGGCCATTGCCAATTCTCCAAAGGAAGAGTATCTTGAGCAGTCGAGCTCAATGTACCATTTCGCGGCACTCCCAATGAGAGTACGTTGAAACAATCACAACTGTACAGAGTCATCTTTCAACGAGTTAGATGAGCACCAAAGGTGGAAGGTAGTCACATGATCACCTGGATCTTCGTTAGGTTTGGCCTCGAAATTTGGTATGTCCGAAGGCAACTTTGTCAGCATAGGAGGCCAACACGGATCATCACAGATAGGGTCATTCAACAACCTTGTCAAGTTTGGCAAATGCAAGGTTGCCAGGAAAGGTAGTTTGGTTTGTTGGTGATAACCTGGGAAAAAGGGATCTAGAGTTTGATTGGCACTAGGTTGCCAGGAAAAGTTCGGCTGCTGGCTTGGGTTCTAGTAAAAACCATGGCCATGACCAGTGTACAAATTTTGCGTGTGAGGAGACATCGTCGACGAATTCCCAAAATAGGTCATAGATGGATGGGCGTGCATTACATTCAGAGGACTTTGGGAAGGGTTTCCCCATGCCAGTTTCGTAGGGATGGGCATGGTACCTTGTCTGGGGTTCCATTGACTATGGAAATAATTTCCCCAGATCGACATTCCTGATGAAGGAACAGATCCTTGCCAAGAATTCCAAGGCTCTGATGCGAAAGAAGTTCCTGGGTTTCCCCCCTGTGCAGGAATAGGTTGTCCAAAACCGGGGTTGCCCCCAGTCGGGAAAGTAGCTGACGAGAAGGCGTTGTTACCAAATGCACTGAACAAAGAAAATGGTGTTGAACCTACCGACATATTATGTGAAGGTGGTCCTTGACTCCCTGCTCCAAGTAAACTATGGTGTGCAGGTGGTCCGACAGATGGCTGGTGCGTGTCGCGGAGTGAATGGGACGAGGGAGGTATATGACCTCCCCTGTAAGGGAAAGTGTTAAAAGGAGTAGGAGTGCCCCCATGTGACCTTGCAGAGGAGAGGTAGAGCTCCTTGCCCCCATACCTGAAGTCTATGAAGTGGAGTAGGAAAGTACAAGACTTGTACCTGAACTAGGCATCCCATATGAGAACGGAGGGCCTGTCGCACTTGGTGGGAAAGGGGTTGTGGCCACCGCCATAGACAGGATCAGACCACTATGTGAGGTAGAGGTGGCCGAGACTATGGTGGCTCAGACCAATGATGGTGGGTTAGGAGGTGAAAACTCTCCTGTAGTGACAACCACAGTGGGAATTGAAGAATTCCCAGAAGGAGTAACAACATTTGTTTCCATTGCTGCGTGTGACACTGTCTAACACTCATAAGGGTGAATCGGTATGATGATGGGTGCCGAAAGCTCAATGGTTGAGGTTTTAGGTGGACCGAGATATTTTTCTCCAAATTCTAAAATAGTTGATTCCTCTGGATGTTGGTCAGGCACAATTTCTTGTGACCCGGTCGCTTCAAAAGACCCTTGTTGGTCTAGCTTTCGCCTTAGTGGTGGCGGGGGTGGCTCCAGTGTAACCGGTGATAGGCCCTGAAGCCTTCTTGACTGAAAAATCTCGTGATCCTCCACTATGTGAGAAGATAAAAGACACTCTAGGTTTGTCTAATCATTCAAAAAACAACACACACTAAAAAAGTCCCTATAAGATAAGACAAGCAAACACTAAACTAATTGGAAGAACAATTACAACAACCAACACTAGAGAAAATTACTGGTGCAAGTGCAACTCGAATACGGAAGCACCCTCTGGGTATACTCTGCAAAGCGTGGTCCAATGTCTGTCTTAGGTACCACAATATACCCCCGCAGTCACCTGTGTATGTCCCTAAAAATATAGGCAACTAGGTTGCCAACGCACGAACAATCACCAGGTGGGTACAGTCGAAAGTCGGGTAGACCACAATGAGAAGGGTATCGAGCCCGAAACCTATCAGGGGTATCAAAATCAAGTGGTATGGAAGACAATTGAGGACCTCGAATGGATTCGAGACCCAAGAAGATCCGTGGAAAATGAAATCGACGGAATCCCAAAACAAGCCCTCTATATGTGTTCTCCACTACAATTGGTCCAGCTTTGGAGGGGTTATCTCTGCTACCTTTCCACACACGACCTCATGTTTATCCCCTGTGTTAGAGGGGGGTCCCGGATAAATTTCACGATACTGGACTTTGACACTCCCTAAATCAGACTCCAATGTTTGATTTTAATGGCCTTGAAGAGTTTCCTCTCCAACCTAATTCAAGGCCCTAACCCTAAACTAGATGGTTGACCCTACAAACATAAAAAGTCTAATGAACTTTAGATTTAGTGTTAATTTTTATGGCTTGTCTTACGTCAAAGGATATGAAAGTGAAAGTAATGATGTTTGAAAGACGAAAGTAAAATAAACAGAAAGCTTGGAAACAAAAACTTTTCTTTAAACAACTTTTTTTTTTTTTTTAAATTTTCTAAGATCTTTGAACAACAAATTTAAAGTAGGATTTCACTCAACTACGAGCTACTTATGATATAAGTAAACTGTCAAGAACTTATGAAAGAAAAGACTTTTCCCTGGTTACTAATGCAAAACAACACTTTTTAACGAATCAAAGAAATAAAAGTTTTTTTATTTTTATTTGAATGCTCACAAAGCAAAAAAGGAAAAATACCAACAAGTCAAAACCAAGAAAAATTTTTTGGCCTAAGCATAGTTCGCAAAGAGTCACGTCAAAAATCACACACAAGCAAATTTTAAAAATGGACTCTCACACTTGTCTAAAAACCCTATGAAAGAAAAGTTTGAGGAGAAACTTATAAATGAAAAAGAAAGCTATTGCTGTGATCAAACCTAAGTTATTGACCGCTATGAAAGAGACCCAAAAACCTGA
>ML817069.1:46476-85829 GCA_009831015.1 Picea engelmannii | reverse complement strand
CATGCCTTCTCGCCTAAAAGCTCCCAAACAAGTCCAAGTTAAGATCTTTTCCGACTCGTTCAAAAAGTGAAAATATTGTCGAGTGATTTGTCCCTTTCACACTCGTTAAATTGGACTTGAAATATCGTGAGTCTTATTTAAGATTTTTTCAGACTCATTTTCAAAAAGTGAAAAGATTGTCGAGTGAACTTGTCTCTTTCACACTCGTAAATTGGACTTGAAAGGATGTCTATTTGGCACAAGTTTATCCTTTTTTCACACCAAGTATACTAAAAGTCCTAAAAAATGACATTTTGTGGCGTTAAGTTGTGATTGCATCTCATGCCCTTGCTTGCAGTATTGAGCCTTTAGTTTGTTCTCACTTTGCCTTATAAATCATTTTCCTCAGTATTTTTTGCATCCTCAACCAAGCAGATCCTTGTTTATATCCTTCGCAATTTAACACCCTATACCTAGGAGGGAACATTCCCCCAAGTTTCCATCTCCCACATGCATCTCCTTGCATTGAGCATAGGCACGTTCCACTGCTGGAACTAGTTTTTCTTACTTGCAACAAGTGTTTCCTCCTCTGTATCATAGCATTCATTTGTCTATGAAAAAACAAAAAAAGATGGGTGGGAAAGGAGTATTATCTTGTATTGGCAGCAGTCGTGTCGCCTTTGAACAGAGAACAAAGTTATTAAGTCCATTTGTCATCATAATTTTGTGATTAGCATGGCTTAGGAAGCTGAGATCGTTACAGAGTCTTCTCTACCGACTGGTTACTCTTCCAGTCCCTATAGAGAGTTTCATTGATGTCTCCTGCATCGCATGGTTTCAGCATTGATTCTATGTTGTCGGAGTCTTCCATATGTCTCCTACTCTTGTTCAAAGGAAGTCTATGAACCTATGTCGGCCACTCCTTAGAACTATTAACTTTTCATGTCAGCCATACCTGTAGTTTGTATCATAATCACATGATACTGTAGTCCTATCGTGCACTCTGGCCCTACTTTCATTATTGGTAGGTAACCTTGAACCCAGCAGTCGACATTTCATCATTGGTTGTTGACTGGATGGTTTCCCTTGTGTTCGACAGCAAGACATCTATTCACACATTGGTATTCGTGTAGTGTATTGGATGCCATTAGCCTTATTGGTGGTTTCCTTACCTTTGTCAACAGT
Source organism: Picea engelmannii (assembly GCA_009831015.1). Lineage (NCBI taxonomy): Eukaryota > Viridiplantae > Streptophyta > Pinopsida > Pinales > Pinaceae > Picea > Picea engelmannii. Next base: position 84,665 of record ML817069.1, on the reverse strand, counting down.
TTTCATCATTGGCTACTATTCATAGGGTCTTTTTTGTGTACCACTTTCACTTGGAACGCGTGAAAGACGCACAGGATCATTGGTTCGTTAACATGTTCTTCATCTGATTTACACCAAATAATGAAGCTCCTGCTTTGCACCTCGTGTTGAATGATGAGAGATTCCCTAATGCTCTCCTTTTAGTGGGTCTCCTTCCATCGACTTCAACTCATTTATTTTGGAAATGGGACCTAGATTCTTATGAGTACCTTAAGGCTTACAATCATTAGTTGCAGGCTCTCTCTCCATTGATAGTTGGGAATACAAAAATGTCTCATGATCGATGGATTTTTCAGGTGTTCGACACCGAATCCTTTATTCACACTTGTAAGAATGTACTTGCCTCCTTGATACCTACTTTCATTATCGGTAGGTTGTCTCGCATCTGTTAACAGTATACGTCAATGACCAGTAATCAAACTATTTCTCATTGTGTTCGACCTCAACTCCTCTATTCACATGATGCATACTTGCACCCTTAGCGGATTGTGTAGAAGACTTGAAGACATCACTATGTGGTCACAGCTTTCCTAAGTTGCTTCTTCCTTTAAATTGGACCAGTACCTGTATGACTTCAGTGATCATGGGAGATCATATTGTGCTCCATTGTATACAGATATCTTGAGATTGGTTTTGAGACTAGTTCTACTGGGCCTTTTTCATGACTATGACAACTATTGGCATGTAACCACATTTGTATTTTCCTATCCATGGCCATGGACACTTGTTTGGTATATTTTCACATGGATCTGCAATGTAATTATATTGTCATCCATGTATGCAAAGTCGGTGAAGAATGTAATGAGCAACTAGTTCTTCCAACTAGTTCCCCATCACTCCACTTCTGGGTTGTTTATAATGTATTTCGGCCATCTAAGATACTCCTTTGACCTCACACATTAGGGGGGATCTGTTATAGCAACATTTGCCTCACCCTATGCAATCTTTCCCAGAAGTCCTTTTTCCATTTCCCCATGCAGACTTATCATCCCTGTTTGTAAAATCCATAGCTAAAAATAAATATTTTTCCACATGTACACATCGTGCCTACTATACAACATGGGTATATGCAGGCTTCTCCAGTACAACCTGCGTACATCGATATTTGTGCCAAAAAATGAAAATTAATTTCAGGTTTCCATGTCATGACAAGAGATCTATGATCATTGGCCTTCCATATATTGGAAACGTCCCGACTCAGCCCTTCAGTTCCATTTTGAAGGTTATAAATGGGCCAATTCTGAGCCATGGAAAGGAGAGAAAGAATTCAACTTTGAGAGCAAAGTTACTCTGGAGGAATTATTTACTTGATATTGAAACTGCATCCCTTTGTCCTTTAAGTCTGAACACGGTGTTCAGCCCCCAAGCACTTCCCTTATTGAGTGAGAACCTCATTGTTTCTCTCTTATGAGCTTTCCTTTGGTGGAGGATTGAAGTGGTGGAGGCCCAGATGGAAGGAACTTAGTTTCTTGGTTTTGAACCGTGCAGACACGGAAGTCTGTAACATTTTCACTTCTGTTGATCATATATTAATAGAAATACTTTTTTCCTATCCAATTGATAGCTTGCAAATATTTAAATTATTATTCAATGGGTGTATTTGTCGTGTTTATTAATGGATTGTGCTATTTATTGTGCTAACATTATATAATATCACCATATGCTCGCTTTTCTTAGTTGTTGAGGACTAGTTGCATGTATATTGCTTTGGGTTAAGTGCTCAATAGTGGGCATCATCGAACGTCTAGATGAGGTAGGCCTTTATCTTGTCTTCCTAGCATATTGGTTTATATAGCATACTTGAGAAGAAAGTTTATTTCTATAGTTATTTATGTCTGTTGTGGTTTACCCTAGCCATTTAGTGATTTTCCTCATAATAGAATTAGCAACCATATTGGGGATTGAATCTTCTTTCTTAGGGTTTGGAGTACTTTTCTCCTTAGATTACTCTCGTTCCTATTGTGTTTCTTGTCGTATCATTGCTTGACAACCTTTGTTCACTCTGGGTCTAAGTTTTCAGCCTTCTCCCTTGCATGGTCTTGTTTTTTAAAACATATACATGTTTTTTTCCTTGACAGACACATACATACGCAGGTTGTCCCTCTACAAGCTGCATATATACGCTTTGTTTGCCTAAACAGTGGCATACATCATCTTTCCTTGCATGTTTGTTGGGTCTGGTGGTTGTTGGGTGGGATTTGATGTTTGTTGAGCCTTCTTAGGTCTTTGTAGTGGTTGTTAAGTGTTTTTGGGATGACAGGAAACCTATCTTTGGTTCAATTTTTGGGCATAGTCTTTCTCATCATCTTTTCACTTTGATTGTCCTTGTATGTTGGGTTGGGTATTTTTTTGCTTGGTATCCTGCTTGAGTTATCTCTTTCTATACATAGTATAATTTATATATCAAGTTGTTTTTCAGTCCATGCATTTTCATTTTTATTATATTGAAAATACAAAAAAAAGGCATTTTTCATTTCTTGGCATTTTGGTCTTTTGAGTCCTTGTGATTAGCTTAGTGCATGTAATGAAAGATTGCATTTTTACTTCAGAATTGTAGAGTTGAAATTGAAAATTGCATTTGTTATTGGAAGCATATCATTCATTGATATTTAAAGTTAGGACTTTGCATTATTTTCATATTTACTTTTCTTGCAAAGTCATAACATCATGAGTTTCACTACCATACATTTTTGAGTAATCACAGCCACTAAAATTAACGATATAATTTAAAATTTATTAGTCATGATTTTATTTTCTAGGGTGCATGAACTAGATTAGGATTTAGTGCCTTGGAATAGGATTTTGTGAGTAAAATTCTCCAAGGCAATTAAATCAACATATGTGTCTAAGAAAGGGAGTGGAGAAATCCATTGTATAACTGGTAATATCAAGAGGCTCCGCTCACACCGGATTTAATCACGAGGTTGCTCGAGGTTGGTTGAAAGGATATTCCCCTGATACCTTATTAGTGTCAGATATATTTATGGGGATCTATTCATATTTGGGGATATTTCAAGTGCCTTTACCTCCGTGAGAGGCAGTTCTTTCAAGGTTTTGGGCTTTGCTACCCTTGTCATACGGTGTACCTGACTTACGACTGTTATTTTGTGCATCAATTATACAATGGTTTATTAGTTGCTTGACTTAGGTTCCACATAGGTTACTTGCAGGGGTTATTCTATAGGTACCCTAGGTCGGATAAGGGTCAGACATCACACAACCTTTATGGAGGATTACCTCTTCAGGGGGATCTGATCGACTGGTTGTTAAGCCCATGAGGGCCCTTATAACCGATTATGGTACCTTCGATATTTAGCAGGGATTCTCGGGCCCCTCTTGGGTGAGACATACCTTCTTTAGGGAGGGAGGCCACTTTCAACCACTTTACCCCGTTTTTTTCACATTAGTCGTTTGACTTTTGAAGTGATTTTTTATTACTAGTTGGCCTTAGGAGTCTATACTTAGTTTTTTTTATCATGGATAGTGGAGTTCATTTGTCTCCCTCGTTTACCGCTACCCACCCCATGATTCCTACTCATTTCATGGGGACGAATCCTTTCGCTTTTCATAATGGTATGTAGAACTATGGTACTTAGTCTGTGCCTTGGGTCTCTAGTCATTCTCATGTTGATATGCCTTCACCCTTGCAATCCTCTCCCTGGTCTACTTATATGAATCCTAACATTGGATCTAGGGGACCATGGCCCCGATGCCTACGTTTTCATTTGATATGAGTCATGTCCCTCAACCAGATTTCCCGATGGGAGGTTGGAACCTCCCCTCTTATGGATCCAGTCCTAGCTATGCTCTTGTAGGAGACAATAATCAAATATGTGTTTATTCTACTTACTACACCCCCTCTTTGTATCCTTCGTCCTCCATGTCATTTCCTTCGAACAATATTCCCATGATGGGTCCTCATGTATCCCCGGGTGTTTCATATGGGGAGAATTAGTTTTACGGTTTGGGCTTCCCTCTTCACAGAACCCCTTCACAAGGGGGAAACTTATATCCTCACTTTAGTAGTCCTTATCATACTTTCGTCTCTTCCCATACTTTAGTGATGATGCACATATACACCTCTTCGAATCAGTTAGTTGGAGGATACTACCTTTCTGGACAGGGACAGGGGGTAATCCAAGACCCTTCTTGGCCTGCAATGTTTCAAATCCAATCTTTCCCTGGACCTTGGTATCAAATTCCACAACTCACCGCTAATCCAGTCACTGCCAGTCATATTGTATCTCCATCATCGACCTCTACCAGTCATGTTGGAGATGGTTCAACAACCTTTGCGAGTCATGTTGACAACCCACACCCAGCCATTGTTAGTCTTAATGGGGGCAACAATTTAGTCACCACGAGTCATATCAATGCCACATCTCCATTCTATGTACATCATGTAGGAGATGACTCTCTCACCTACGCCAATCACGTTGATAGCATGTCACTAACCATTGTGAACGATGTTGGGGGCATCGAGAAGACTAGACATCTCAGACGTAAGCCTAAATTCCTTTACAGGACTTGCAAAGGATATCACCTTCCTCATTTATGTCTAGCTACTATTGGGATACCAGAAGTGTGGGGCTAACCTAAGGGCCCTTCAGATTCTGAGGAGTTTGTGGTTTCCCCACACCATGTTTCTCCTTTGATTGACACGGTAGTAATGTCGTTGTAATCATCTTTGGACCATACCCCCATTGTCAAGGGTGATGTTTCCTCTATCGATTTTATCATGCATCTTCTTCAACCTAGAATTGAAGAAGTGGTCATACCAGTGCAATCTCTGGTCAATCCTACTCTCCTCACAGAAGGTGATGCATCCTTCAACCATGTCGTCAGCATTCCTGATCCTGCACCTTCTGAACAAGAGAGAGTTTTACTTTCCCCATGTTATCTCCCTCCGAGTCTTGAGGATATCCCCTTTGATTGGGATGGTCTTGTGGGGTATCCAATACCCCTGCCTATGTCCTTTCCAGTAAGGGATATTATCTGATATATCATGGAGACGATATCCTCTACTAGTGATTTATCCTCCTCGACTTGGAGAGCTTTAGTTTTTCCCAAGATTATCTTGGTTATTCGTAAGATACTGACATTCCACAGAAGTTCTACATGGGAGCCTCCCCCCCCGGTGACTTGCCTCCTAGAAGCTCCCAAATGATTCTGAGTTAAGCTATTTTCCGACTCATTCAAAAAGAGAAAATATTTCGGAGTGATTTGTCCCTTTCACACTCGTTAAATTGGACTTGAAAGATCATGAGTTTTAATTAATCTCTTTTCAGAATCGTTTTCAAAAAGTGAAAATATTGTCGAGTGAACTTGTCTCTTTCACACTCGTAAATTGGATTTGAAAAGACGTCTATTTGGCACAATTTTATCCCTTTTTCACACCAAGTAGACTAAAATTCATAAAAAATGACATTTTTTGGCGTTAAGTTGTAATTGCATCTCATGCCCTTGCTTGCAGTATTGAGCCTTTAGTCGGTTCTCGCTTTGCATTATAAACTATTTGCTTCAACAGTTTTTGCATCCTCAACCAAGTAGAGCTTTGTCTATATCCTTAACAATTTGACACCCTATACTTAGGAGGGAACATTCCCCCGAGTTTCCATCTCCCGTATGCATATCCTTGCATTGAGCATAGTTGGGCTCCACTGCTGGAACTAGTTTTTCTTACTTGCAGCACTTGTTTCCTCCTTTATATCATAGTATTTATTTGTCTATGGAAAAAAAAAAGACAAGTGGAAAGGGAGTATTATATTGTAATGGTAGCAATTGTGGTGCCTTTGAACAGATCACAAAGTTATTAAGTCCATTTTTCATCATAATGTTTGGATTAGCATGGACTTAGGAAGCTGAGCTCATTACGGAGTCTTCTCTATTGATTGGTTACTCTTCCAGTCCCTATAGAGAGTTTCATTGATGCCTCTTGTATCGCATGGTTTCATCATTGAGTCTATGTTGTCAGAGTCTATGTTGTAGAATGTAATGAGCAACTAGTTCTTCCATCTGGTTACCCATCACTCCACTTCTAGGTTATTTATAATGTATTTCGACCATCGCAAATACTCCTCTGACCTCACACATTAGGGGGAATCTTTTATAGCAAGATTTACCTCACCCTATGCAATCTTACCCAGAAGTCATTTTTCCATTTCCCCATGCAAACTTATCATCCCTGTTTGTAAAATCCAGAGCTAAAAATAAATATTTTTCCACATGTACACATATTTTCTACTATACAGCATGTGTATACATAGGCTTCTCCACTACAGTCCATGTACATCGGGATTTGTGTGAGAAAACAAAAACTAATGTCGGGTTTCCATGTCAGGACAGAAGATCTATGATCCTTGGCCTTCCATATACTGGAAACATTCTGACTCAGCCCTTAAGTTCCATTTTGAAGGCTATAAATGGGCCAATTTCGAGCAATGGAAAGGAGAGAAAGTATTCAACTTTGAGAGAAAAGTTACTCTGGAGGAATTATTTACTTCATATTGAGTCTGCATCCCTTTTTCCTTTAAGTCTAAACACAGTGTTCATCCCCCAAGCTCTTCCCTTATTAATTGAGAACCTCATTGTTTCTCTCTTATGAGATTTTCTTTGGTGGAGGATTGAAGTGGTGGAGGCCTAGTTGGAAGGAACTTAGTTTCTCGGTTATGAATCGTGCCAACACGGAAGTCTGTAACATTTTCACTTTTGTTGATCATATATTAATATAAATACTCTTTTCTCGTCCAATCGATAGCTTGAAAATATTTGAACTATTATTCCATGGGCGTATTTGTCATGTTTATTGATGGATTATGCTATTGAATGTGCTAACATTATATAATATCACCATATGCTTGTTTTGTTTGGTTGTTGAGGACTAGTTGCAGGTATATTGCTTTGGGTTAAGTGCTCAATGGTGGACGTCATCGAACGTATGGATGAGGTAGGCCTTTTATCTTGTCTTGCTGGCATATTTGTTTATATAGAATATTTGAGAAGAGAGTTGATTTCTGCATTCATTTTCGTCTATTGTGGTTTACCCTAGACATAGAGAGATTTTCCTCGTAACATCTAGCACAACCAAGAGTAGGGGACTTAGACCATCCTATAGCCTTTGCAAGAAGAAAGTTGTTAGAATCAGAGCATAATTACAACACCACAAAAAGAGAATGTCTAGCCATGGTATATGCACTTCATAAATTCAGGCACTATTTACTGGGTAAACACTTTAAAATGTTCACAGACCATTCTACCCTCAAATATTTAGTCAACGAGCCAGTGTTGGGGGGGGAGGATCTGTAGATGGATATTGTTATTCCAATCATTTAATTTTGAAGTGATAGTCAAACTAGGGAAGTTGAACGCAGGACCTGATCACCTATTAAGGGTAACTAATGGAGAAGAACCTACTAACTTGGAAGACAATTTCCCTAATGCACAACTATTTTTAGTATAGGTAGTTGATGAATATTTCACTAATATTATTGAATAATTAAGTAAATGGGTTGCACAACAAGAGTTTAGCACTGTACAAAAGAAAACTTTGGTAGTCAGAGTTGCAGACTATCAACTTATTGTAGGACATTTATACAAAATGGACACAGATAGCATTTTGAGAAAGTGTGTATTGGAATATGAAAGGACCAAAAATTTAGTGGAAGCTCATGAAGGTATAGCTGGAGGACACTATGCAGGTAAATATACCATGCAAAATGTATTGCACATAGGATTATGGTGGCCAATAGTCCATAAATATGCCAAGGAATATTGCCAGAAATGTGGTGTCTGTCAGAGTGTTGGCAAACCTAACAGAAGGGATGAGATGCCTCTAAGACCACAAGTGACTTTGCAAGTATTTGACAAATGGGATATAGAATTTGTGGGACCTATTAACCCACTAGAAAAAAGGTAAGGAGCTAGGTATATCATTACTGTGACTCAATACTTAACAAGATGAGAAGAGGTAGCACCAGTCAAAGACTGTAGCGCGGAGATAGAAACACACTTCTTGTTTGAGAAAGTGAGCACCAGATTTGGATGTCCCAAGATTATGATGAGTGTCCAGGGCACTCATTTTATCAATGCTACCATCAGAGATATGATTGAGTAGTTTTAAGTCTATCACCAAAAGAGTACACCATATCATCCTCATGCAAATGGAACAGTAGAAGCTTTCAATAAGATTTTGGAAAATGATCTGACTAAAATCTGCAATGTCAACAGGGATGATTGGGACTTGAAAATACCAATAGTACTATGGGTATATAGGACCACATGTAAGAAGTTGATGGGACAGAAACCATTCATATTGGTGTATGGGCATGAAGTAGTATTACCATTAAAATTGTTGGTACGCAGTCTGCGCGTAGCAGTAATTACCAACATAACAGAAAGGGGCACAATACAAGAAAGGTTAATTCAACTAATGGAAATGGAAGAGGATAGGATTCTGGAAGGATTTCACCAGGAAGTACAAAAAGCTAGAAACAAATCCTGGAATGACAGACATATTAAAAGAAAAAAATTTAAGGAGGGATACCTAGTCTTTCTCTATGACAACAATTTTTTTCAACACCCAGGTAAGCTTAGAATGCATTGTCTAGGGACATATGAAGTAAATATTGTCACATATGGGGGATCTGTACAGCTAAAAGACTTGGGAGGAACATAACTGAAAGGAATGATCAACGGTAGTCGATTGAAACTGTACAGGGATTAACACTTAAAAGTTACAGCGTCGTGAGAAAGGAATGTATATAGTGTATTATAATAGATATTAGGAGAGAAAACTCATAAAAAGGAAGACAAAAGTAGAAAAGGAAGAAAAATAGTAGAAGAGAAAGAAAATACAAAATACTAGGGAATATCGTGTGCATCAGTTACTGCGAGAGAAAAAATGACCGCGCGCAACATATGGTTGACAAGAAGAAAACACCATGCACTAAGAAAAAAGTCACAGTAGAAATGTATGGCGCATCGAAAAAGTACAGCGTGGCAAAGAACAGGCCAATGGTCGGAAAAGAAAAAACTGGTCGTCGGAGCAAAAAGGTGCAAATTGAGCATTTATGAAACTGAACGAAGCATACTCGACAAGCTTCAACACATTAATAACAACTAAATAGTATTCTCCGAGAATATTCAGGGCATTTATGATGCCCTCTATATAAAGTAAAAATGTGGGCCAAACAAGACTTATTGTGCATTTGCAAAACTGCAAAGCTAAGGAGTGCGGAGACGAAAGGCGAACAAATGAGGTTTGAGATCATAGAAGTCAAAGCTCAATCAGGGAACCAAGAACTACCCAATACGGCACCTCCAAAGGTCGATGCACCAAGCCAAATAACCCAAAAAACACGGAGCAGCCATAGGTCACCACATGAAACCACAAAGGCATAGGAGGAATTTACACAGAGAGAGGGAATCGTTGATGTCGATGTAATTCCCTCACTGTGGGACGAACCAGTGAGCACCACACTGGTCTAGGAAGAAGAGCAGGCCCCGAAGACAGTCGGGATGGATATTGACTCACATGAAAGTGTGCAGAGCCACGAACCATGAACTACAGGAAACCCACTGCAACCTTCCATGGCCGAAGCAGTCCACAGAATGAATGGAAGGGACAGTGACAAGACATAGTTTGGTAGGCCAAGATTACAACCCATGGTGGAGTCTGCGCAACAAGAGGAGGTACAGATTGAAGATATCACAGGGAAACATGATTTGGGCGAGGAAGACAGGGAACTAGAGGCTGGGACCTCTAGCGCGTTGATGAAGAGAAAGGGAAAACAGTCCATCGTGCGGCCCCTACGCAAGCATCCCAATGCCTCAATCATCTTACCACGCATTCTAAAGGGGGTGCAGGCCATGCCAAAATTACTAGGTTGCATCAAAATATTGCGGTATGCGGACCATGATGTGTCTGACACCAAAAAATTACAAGAATTTGCGCAGCAGGTGTACATGGATAGCTTGGTCATAGGATCATTCGGAGAACCAATACTACAGCCAAAGCAATGGGAAGCAAGTTTGGAAAAAAAAAGAATTCTCAATTTGTTGGAAATTCCCCACTTTGGAAGGGGAAAAGATGTGAACAACTGCGTCAAGCAGCTGTTGGCGGTCCTCCATGGAGGATTTTTGTGGTTAGAAGAACCAGTCTCCATAGACGTAGAACTAATTACATTCATGACAGGCCTGCTATCAAATGGTGAGAAGCCTACGCAGTACCTAGATGACAAATCCAAGGAAAAGGCTCTCGCAGAGGAGATGAAGAAAACATATGGGATTGAAGAAGGCTCATGTGGAATAATCATAAAATGGATCAGTGATGCATTCACCAGGCCGAAAACCAATCTAATTGCATGCAATTTACTTGGTAAATTCCACAAGGAGGAGATTCCTACAGAGGTTTTCACAGCAGCAACACAGTGCGCAAATGATACTATGCATAGTTGGATGCCATACTTACTGAAATTGTTCCTGGACGACTGGAAGGATGTGCAGCACTTGGGGACAGAGTTCCACTACTCCTGGTTAATGATTTTGATATCACTAATTGCCTGGAAAGATCCTCTTTACTCATACTTCTGTGATAAAGTATGACGTTGTCACGTAGCACGGTACACATCGATGGGAAGCACTTCGAACCCCAAGCAAAGAAGTGGCGATGACAACACCTTTGCTTGATATCTCATCAACATACAAGACAAAATAGCCAACACTTTGAGGATCACTCTTGAAGTGGTCATGCAGTATCAAGGGGTGTCCAACTTTAGGGATATGTAGCACTACATGTGGATCCAAGCACGCAGAGATTCAGAGAAAGAATGGCTTCAACTTCGCTTCTACATTAATGTAGAGGAAGTTGAAATGGCGATGAGAGACTGGCAGGATGACTTGAAGATCCCAGTCATCGCCAAGGATATGCCCATGGGAAAAGAGGTATAAGTAGGTTCATCCAAGACATTTGTAGGGGGCAGTGCAGTAGCCAAGAAATCAACACAAAAAGGGAAGCACGGTCAAAAGACAGCGGCGCAGAAGAAGGGAAATTCTCCAAAGAAGGATGTGCATATAGGAAAGAAATACAATACCCCAACGTAGGAAGAACAAGGAAGGGGGGACACAAAAATATAGGAAACCTCGTCAACAACCACTCCACAAGAAACAGGGCCACCCAAGCAGCCAATCATACACACAGGTGGGTAACGCAAGAATTCCAAAGCACATAAGAAAATCCTGGAATACACAATTACTGAGGATGATGTTGATATTATAGTAGAGAGGGTACATGATCGCGTAGTTGATGAGTTTGAAGAGGTTGAGAACCAAAGAGGAAGGATAAAAAATGATTTGGCCAAAATTAAGTAGGTCTTGGAAAGGATACAAGAAACGTAGAGGAAAGAAAGGGGAATAGAGTTGATCCCCCGAGCAACAGAAGTCAAGGACAGGAGCACATAGAACGAAGAATACACCATCCAGACTGTAGCACAAGAAAGTTTGAGCTTCCATATAACATCATACATGTTGTAGGTTGATGAGGCTATAGCTCAGATGCCACTCAAAGACTTGGCGTAGGTACAATTTGTACTAGCTCAAATACCAACAAAGGAATTGTACAGACTGCAAGTCAGTGTTGCGCAGGAAGTGCAATCATGAGCTAGAACAGACACAATGGAATTGCAAACATATAGAAATGGCAAGGAGGCACTAAAAATGGTGGTAGAGAAGGTAAAATTGGAGACACAAGAGGAGAATCAGTGCCCAGATAACTTAGAGCAGAATTTGAAGGAAGTCTTCATAAGAATTCCAAATGACGCGTAGGCATCCACGAGCAATGCGGAAGAACACATTCAAATCATTGTGAAAATGCTCGAAAACTACAAAAAGGAGATTGAGGATCTCAAATAAAAATTAACACCCACCACCCCTCCTAAATTCACAGTCGAAAGGGAATAGCAAGCAACTTTACAAGTGGAAATAATGGAGAATAAAGCTCAAAAGGTCACACAACATTTTGACATGACCACACAACTATGGATGACGTTGGAGGAAGATGATAAGTTCCAACAATTATACCAGCAAGAGGAGGAAATAAACACTGCAATCCAGGAGTTGAAGCAACGAAAAAAGTCCATGAGCATCACAGAGTAGTTGAAGGGCATGCAAGAGATGAAGACCCTGCAGACAGAATTGAAGATTGCGCAGAATAACAAGTAGGCTAGGCAAGCCCAGTTAGAACCTCTCCAGGAAAAATAAGCACAAATAATTCTGGAACTAGGGGAGGAGAAGAAAACAATGGTTCATAATCATGTTGAAAGCGTAGAATCCCTCAAGGAACGTATCACAGCGCAGAGGGTAGAAGAGCTTATAGGAAAAGTTGTGCATGGTGAGAGAAAAAGGGGAAGAACTAGAAGGAAAAGTTCACATCTTGGCAGAGGTTGTTCAGGGAGCGCGCATCACCTGAGTGGCTTAGGATGAGCCACATGTCAGTGTTGGGGGTCTATTGGGCATAGGCCTATTTTGAGGAAAGACCTTTTTTTGGAAGGAAATACTAATTTTGGAGCATGCGCAACAAGTGGCAAGAAAGAAACATGCATAAAAAGAAGGAAAAGCAGCATGCAAGAGGAAAATCCACGTGGAGAAGAGGAAGAGAAGCCTAACCATGACAGTTTTAGGTTTTTTGATAAGGATTTTAATGGCTATAAGCCTTTAAAATAGTATAAATAAGAACTAGGAGGTCTAGGTTAGGGTTTCAGTTATTATTGGTGAAGTGGCTAAAGATTGTTGATAATTGTTGTTGTTGTTGTTGTTGGGTTTTTTGTGGAATAGTTGATCTGGGGGAATGTCGATTGTACTGATGTTGTAGAATAGTTGAGTAAGGTAGAGTTGATTTTAGGTTGTATAAGAGTTGAGGAGCCTAGTGTGATCTAGTCCACCTCACAGAGATTCCTTAACCTCGTCATGATTGTATGATTGAAGATGTAATGCGCGCAGCACCAAATTTTGTAGCAGACTAAATAAAAGAGAAGAGAAGCCAAATATTTGTGGACATAGCCCAGGAGGGGGTGAACCACGGTAAAACTTGTGTTCTGTGTGATTGTTTTTTAATGTTTACTTTCTTTCAATGATTAGTTTATGAATGAATTAATAACTATATGTATTATCATGCATACATAAGGTTAAAAGATGAATGAATATTAGAACTACTGGAATCGGGGACAATTTTAATCCATAAAGAAAGATAGAATACACTCTAAGATCCCCACTCATTCTTAGACTGGAATCACCTGGGTATTGTAGTCACCCACAAAACTATCTCAGGTGAGACTTCGTTGTGCACTCTGTGCGAAGCGTTGCCTTCTGGTTTACCAAGATGATCGATAGTTTTAGAGGGTTTCTTTGGAAACTTGTTCAGATCTGAACCTGGGTCAACCCAAGAAGAGTAAGAAGTGAGAGACTGAACCAAAAGGTAGTCAAGGATTATGAGGAGGAGGCCTTTCAGGTGTAGATAGATTGACTTGAAGAGTTATCCAAGTATTTTCCTAAATCAATAGCAAAGGAACCACCTAAAGGGCACAAAGGTGGATTCAGAGGAGCAGGCTCCTTGACAGCAAGTAGAAAACATTGTTTATTTTGCTACAAAGTAGACCTAGGAATAGAGAGAGTAGAAGAGTGAGGAGGGAGAGAGGATCTACTTAACTTACCAGAGAAACCAGACCAAGGATAACTCTTAGTCCAAATAGTTTCAAGCTTGCTCCATTGGGACACTTTCAATTCGAGGTCCTTGTTGAAAAAATATGGAAGCCTATTTCCCACAATCCCAGTCGCTTTTCCTTCTTTTAATTGAACAATATCATTAACACTATTAGGACATGTTGGCTCATAAACCCACTTCATGGAAGGAACTAGATGCACATGCTCTTGAAAACCATCTAGAGTGACACGGCCTTTGGAACCAGGTTGAGCCTCCTCATTTTTGTTTGAAGAACCATCACCCTTCGAAATCCCATGAGAAGGTGGATTACCATGATTGTTTTTTCAAAAATCAAGCAAGCAACTAGCCAGTATATGCCTGACGCGATGTCACATGGCTCATTTGAACGAGATATTGATATAATCTAGAGATTGAGTATATTTATTGTCCACACAAACTAGGTTTATTGATTAAAAAAGACCCTGCAAAGGGTATATGGCGACTAGAATTGGAGCCAGGGATCTATGCAGGTTGGATTTATAACTGATACTAGAAGTAGTAAAAGATAATAGGGCCTCCCCAATATCCTTTAGACCCTCATCAGACCAAAAATCTAAAGTCAATTTTGGTGACTTAATCTATATCGAGAAACTAAACAATACCTCCTCCTTGGCATAAAAAAGAGGGTGCCATGGCTTTGCACACAGAAGTTGACAGTCCAAATACGATATTTCAACCAAGATTTTTGAGGCATCTTCTTTTACACGAAATATGAACCCTATCCAACTCTATGATAACAGGTGAAAATTAGGAGAATAACCCAACATTGACTTACAATGCAGATCCATCCAAGCAGATAGGGTATCAATAGAGAGTTTGTGGAAATTAAACATACCAACCAAGGCTCGACCCTCAAGATCCTCAATATGTTTTACTCTGAAGTCCCATTTCATGACCAACTCAACACTGCTACCATGGGATCAAACCGCCCACTGTCACTTCCATTTAAAACCCTCCTCCTTTGAACACCCACCACCCTGAAACTCAAAAAGGGTAAGATTTGTGTTTATAAAGCTAGATGTCTCATTAACACCCTCGCTATCCTCATCACAAGACTACAATATATTTAGACATTTAATAGGTATGTCAATAGAAAGGTGTGTAACACCATCAAGTGAGTGCTCTAGACAAGAAAAATCCTCTCATCATGTGGAAATACTTCCTCTGATTGCCCCAATCCCGAAAAAAATAAAGACATATCTAGATCTTTCCATATCCAAGGAGGAGATATCATGCGAAGTAATTTCAGCCTCATTCCTGGCACATGCCTCACCTTTATCATTGGACGATATACCTTAAAAAAAATGCTTAGATGACACAAAAACAATAGATTTTTTTAGGGAGTCCTTCGAATAGTCCACTAAAAGACAATACCCTTCATGATTGGGACCTTTACACCTAAAAAAACCGCCACTTTTCCTCCTACTTTGAGGGAGACTACAAAAACCCTAAGACGCATCCATATGCCCAACTCTGATATTGCTCCATGTATCTTATTACATTTAAAAGGTATTATTACAAAACATGTTTTTCTATAATATGTTCCAAAATTTACAAATTTAATTTTTTTTTATATTTGCTTTATATATATATATATATATATATATATATATAAACCAATACACACTGGTAGGGATGTCCAAAAAAGTGTACAAGGAGATGGTAAAATAAATGAACATAATTGCATCACGGGAAGAGGCATCACAACAACAATGTGCATCAGAGGTATGTAATCATTAATTTATTCTTTTATGTACATCGAATTTAATTATCATATGAAATACTAATTTTCGATTGTTTTATTGGAGAAAAGAAAAAAAAAATGGAACCCATTCAGCACATAAGACACCACGACAAGGAATAAAAGGGTTGATTGCAAAATTTGTGAGTACTTACATTTTCAGCCTTACTTAAGATTTCATATTTGTTATGATCTTTAAATTTAAATAATTAATTCATACTCGTCCACGGATGTCTTCTAATAGGTTCTTGGTTCTAGCATATACATTTATATGTGTATTGTTTATGAATCACTCGTTTCTATAGTACTTTTTTTATTTGCACAATCATATATATATATTTCTATGTTTGTAGATGGAGAATGAACAGGCGGAACGTCAAAAACAAGAAGATCAAGAAAATGTAATATTGCCTACATGTACAATATAGTACAATATTGCCTACATGTAATGAATAAATGAGGCATGCACACAATTCGAGCGATGATAGTAGTTCAAGTGATGAATGACAATCAATATAGTTGAATGTACTACAAGTTATATGTTTTGGAATAGTTGTCTGTGAAAATCAGGGATTTTATTTAATGTGCTTGACATAATGTCCCAATTGCATGAGGACATGTTACTAATAAGTTTAACAATCACATATTGGTTGCATTTGATTATTGTGGACCTTTATGTTATCCCATTTTGTATGATGATGTGTCTCTTGTTTGTATATAATAAAATGGGTTTCTTACTTTATTACATTGTCGAGTGTTGTAAAATGTTGTGTTGTTGATTAAATAATATATGGATGATTTATATTGTTACAAATACCAGAGGTGTACTAATTCCTAGGTCTATTTGGTCCACTATGGCTGCAAAAGTCTTCTATTAGGGGTTCCATCATTCTCTCGATCTGGACTCTCTAGAGGAAATTCTTTCTATCATTAAAGAAGTCGGGGAACTAGAGTTGCATTTGAAGGATAGGGAAGATCACAGCTCCACTCTAAATGCCCTGGTCTCTTCGCCTCATGAAGGTAAATATTCCACAATGAATGAAAACCCTACTTCAGTATTTTCACATACAATTGATTTTGATTATGGTATTCATATTTATTCATGGGTGGATCGATGTGCATCCAACAATTATGAGGGTTCTCATCCTTTGGATAAAGAGAACCCTCTCGAACCCTTTGATCTGAACCTCTTTGAAAATCCACGAGCCAAGGGTTTTATTTGGAATTTCCTTTCAAAAGATTTGATGAGTGATTGTTCACAGAAAACCTCATCTACCCCTGTGGTCATTCGCATCCCTGAAATCATGGCAGAATGGGAGACAAATAGCATATGTGTAAAGTGGAAGGTTGTTTGCACAAATACGGTCCTAGGGGGGGATGTGAATTTGCATGAGATAGTGAATATGCAATCCATGGCCCTAGTGGGTCATTTTGTGAGCAGGCGTATGTTGCCAGATACTTTGAAAAAATGGACTAGCCAAAACTTTTGATCCCCTGGTGGGGTATGATTCGAAAAGCATGGTTCTTGAAAAAGGATGGATGGGGTGTCTTATCACATAGTTTGTAGTTAGGATAATGGATGGACGAAAAGAGTTCAAACTGGCATAATTGAACCAATCCCACCCACTGTCACCTCGATGGGAAGGTTCTTTCTATTTAGGGAGGTAAGGCCCAGGGGAGATGTCCCTGGTGATCTGGGGTTTTGAGAAGGCAAAGGTTTAGCCAGGTTAAGTGATAATAATCCCCCTCACAATTCACCACCTAATCAAAAAGTTTGGCTTATAGCCAATAAATATAACTGGAAGTAATAACCAATAAAAGTACATGCCTAAGACAAAGCAATAAGAAACTAGGCATATGCAAGCTTCTTGCTGGTTAGTACTTCATATAATCAATGAATTTTCTGATAATAAGCAATTGAGCAATAATATTGACGAATTAAATCAATGTTTACACAATATAAATGATTAGAATATCACTTCTAAATAAATGCTAAATAAAACCTTGGTATTCAATGTAACAATATCAACACTTTATAAACAATGCCTTAACCAATCATTCAATTACTTCAAAGATAAAGTAAATGTTGCATATAGGTGTTTATAGCATAGAAAGATGATGGCAGCAATATGGTTAGTAGGATTAGTATAAGTTAGGGTTTGTAAGAGTTAGGGTTTGTTCAAAGTATTGGAAGTTTGTTTTATGATCAATTTACTCAATACACAAGCCCTTGGATCAATGTGCTCATAGGGTATATGGAGTCAAAAGAGGACGCAAGGGATGAAGGACTAAGTGATGATGATGAAACTAAAGACAAGAGAGTTAAACTTTGAGGTGTTGCTATGGCAAGGCCTCAAAGATGAAACCCTAGGGGAGAGAGGCTCACTTTGGTGTAGAAACCCTAGGCCTCAGTTCTCTCTCCTCCTTCTTTAGCTCAATGGCAGAAAATGGCTAGCTTGAACAATGATTGAATAAAACTAAGACAAGAGAGTTTGTAAGTGATGTGTTTCTAAATAAAGGCTTCACTAGGCAAACCCTATGGAAAATCGGCTCACCAAGGTGTAGAGACCTAGGCCTTGGTGCATTTTCTCCTTCTTAGCTCAACAAATAAGGAAAAATGGCTAGCTAGAAGAAGATAAGTAAAATATTCCTTCAGCAAGTGCGCCTCAAAATTTCAACCAATAAACCTAAGAAGGGCGCAAATTTCAAACCTCACTAATGAGTGAGTCAAAGATGATGAAAATATGAAGGAAAAAACCCTCAATATATAGCATACCAATGACCTAAATTACATTTTAGGTCATTAAAATGCCTACAAGGCCAAAATACCAAAATCATATTGTTTCACATTAAATGTCTTAAAATTAAACCCTAATCAAGCAATAGTGAGACGTCATCCCCTTTATAGGGTGATGTTAGCCCCTTTCAGGGAAAATCCAACTGCCTGGAACAAAGTCTTAGCCCTCCTTGGGCTTCTCCAAGATACCACACATGCCAAAAATGCCATAGTTGCCTTCCAAAATGTCCATACTATTGGATGACTCCATGGGCATCCTGGGAGACGTCATGGGCTTTCCAAGGCCAATGTTCTTGTGGAGAAGGATCAACCCCCCTATGTACAGGTCTGCTTAGTTTCCTCTGGTGGATTCTTATTCTCTTCCCTGGTACAAACTCTATTCCCTATCGCTGCCCCCTTCTGGGGTCTCAGCATCCATCGGGTGGGCTCTTAAGCCCCATGGAGGTCCGAACTGATCATCCCCCCATGTGTACATGTCCAACGTGGTACCTGTCCTTCTGGCATGATCCTGCACATCAACAACTACACCCTCCATGGGATCATAAGTCACAGGGATCATAGCAATGTCGATCACATATAATCATCAATATTTATTAAACATGTGCATAAAACCCCTTTACCCTAGTCTAGTTCTCAAAGACATTATACAAGTCTACAATACAAGTTTGGGGGAAGTGACAGGACGTCCTATTGGGCAAGAGTCTACTAGAAAAGGGTTGCTCCTGGAAAGGATCAAATCCAAGTCATGTAAGTGGATGAGGTGGATGGGGATGCCTGGGTAAAAGGTTCAGTGATAATAGGGATGGCTTATCGATAGGTGCTTCTTTGGAGGGTGAGATGCTCATATCATGGATGTAAATATTTCCAAGCCCATTCATGCCTTTTATCTTCATTCTTTTTCTCCCAAGATGCTAGTCCAAGGACACTGCCCTAGCTTGGTGACCAGTGGTGGAAAATTTTAGCCACAAGCATTTCACCGAAATGAGAAGTTTGGCTTGTGATGAGACCCCCTTTCTCTTGGCTATGCCACCAAGAGCCACTACCCTAGCATGGTGATCAAATGTCGGTAGTGTCATATTGTTAGATGCTCATGGACCTAATAGGTTGGCTTGTGATGAGACCCCTTATCCTCTAACCAGGTCTTGTCTTATTATTTTTTATCTTTTTATTTATTTGTTCTTTCAAGAAGCTAGTCAAGGGACACTATCCTGGCTTGGTGACCAATGCTGACAATGTTTGCCACAAACACTTTCACAAAAATGAGAAGGTTGGCTCGTGATGAGACCCCATTTCTCTTGGCCATGCAACCAAGAGCCACTACCCTGGTGTGGTAACCATCTGCTAGTAGTGTCATACCATTAGGCACCCATGGACCTAATAGGTTAGCTCATGATGAGACCCCCTATCCCTCAACTAGTTCTTGTTTAATTATTTTTTACGGGTCCCTTTTTTTCTTGCTGAGAATCTTTTTATTTATTTCTTGGGGATCCATGGGTGAAGCATATCGAGGTTTTATTATTAGGATTTTATTGTCAACTTATTTTACCCCCCATGCATTTTATCCCATTCTTCCAAGAAGGTAAAGGTACAACCCCTAAATGATTGGTTGACCCTATGCCTAGACCAGTGCAAGGGGATGGGTGAGTCGGAAATAAGATGGAAAGTGGTATGTATGATGGGAACGGATGATGGATTTTTAGAAATCCCCCCAGTGGAAACTCAAAACCTATGGACACAAGATTGTTAGGGCATCCTATCATTCCCCCGAGACAAGGTCAAGTGGACAAGCATAAGATCCAAGCACCCGTTAGAAAAAAAGGAATCAAATGCACATATTCAAAGGTTTTGAGGATCAGAGTGACACATACCATGATACCCGGAATCATTACCTTGTGGAGAAAGAACCATCTTTGATACAGGACCAAGACGAAGGTGATGGATGTTGATGTTGCTGCTAAAAAAGTGGAGGTGTTGAAAGTGAGAAACGATGGGCCCTCCAGGGCCATGCTCAAGTCGATCTGGCTCTCGGTACTTCATGTCTAGGACATGTGGGCCTTGATACATAATCTCCTAGTTATCCCTGAAAGTGGGGGATAACATCTGGCTCCAACTCGGGAACATGTGCTCACCGTAGAGTGCATGAGAACCTCATCATCTCTGGCATGACCTGTAACCTGCTTGATCTCAATAGTAAACATCAGTAACCATTTGGGGTGGTGATACCACCCCAGCATATATATAAGACTGAAATAAAAGAAATCATATGTACAAATGTGAAAGCAATCTAATCTAGCATGCAATGCAACGGTATATACAATGAATGCAAATGCCTACCTGCTGGCTAGATGTTAAGTGTAGTCCAATGACCAATGAAACCAATCCAGCAACGCCCCACAATACCTACCTTTGTGCTTCATCGTAGACCAAAATAGTGATAAATCAAGCACAAAAATGACATGGGTTAGAACATATATCATATCATCAGAAATCACAAATTCTAACTCATAGAGGTGGGTGGGAGGGATAAAATCACGCCACATCAATCTCTGAAGAAAATACTCAATCCACTTCAAGAAGGGGTCATGAAAAGTCCAAGGTTCGGAACACTGAATCAAAAGATCTGCAAATTGGCTACCTAGGACGTCCTCACGTTCTGAAGTCAAGGAAGGGATCGACAAAGACCTAGCATATGGCTGGAAAATTCTCAAGGGAAAGTTAAGAAACTAACATGATAGACTTAAAATTATAGTACTCAACCAACCCTTGGACTCTAGGGTTTTCCTTAGAGGAAACTCGATACAAAGGATATAATTCCCAACTACACCTTTAATGATACAACAAGGTAAAGTATTAAGAGGTGGTTGGAGAAAGATGACATGAGAATCCTTCTTTGGGAAAACATTGTTCTCACTCCTATCAAAACATGAGCACAGCGGTGGTTGATAATCATATTCATAGAATAAATCCAAGTGATCGGAGGATTACTCATCAAAACCCTCAAGGTAAGACTGAAAATAGTCATGAAAATATGGTACTAGGTCAACCTTGGGTGTTTGGGGAGCATCGGTAAATATATCATCCCACTGTTTCCATAAATCAAAGGTAATCTATCGTGATAATTGTGAAGGCAACAGTTGGGAATGATTCTCAATGTCGTAAATGGGGTCCATATCAAAACCAACTATATCCCATTTACGTATTCCAACATGTATGAACTCATCAATATCAATTATGTCGGTATCAACATCATAACACAGAGGATTCAAAACATTCAAAGGCTCACCCATATCCTTCTCTTTTCCCAAGTGATAAAACAGAAAATCATCAGAATCATGGATAGGAGGGTGACTTACAATGCTTGTTTCTTCTTGTGTAGGAGCTTCGAGGACTTGGGTATCTTCAACATGCATTACTATTTTATCCTCATGAGTTTCCCCTTTATATTTGATTGTACAACAAAAAATATCCACTTCTTTCAAGGCTTCCATTTCTCCTTCATTTTCTTAATCATGGAACAAGGTGTCATCAGAATCCTGAGTAGGAAAGTAACTAACCTCATCATCCTTTTGTTGTGTAGAAGAAATAGGCTTTTGGATGGCCTCATCAAAGAGAGGAGGGCATGTTGATACTTCGTCATTGGGTTCTAGCTCCTCAACTGTGTCTTCAACAATCCCTTGTTGATATGTGGTTTGTTCCCCTTCTTCTTGGAAATCAACAATGAAGTTCTCAAGGGAAAACAAACGTTCCATACTAAGAGTACCTGAGGTAAAGAGGTATCTTATCTCAGACAAGGAGATGTTCTCCTTGATTCTTGCAGCCATGTTTTAAGCTTCATCGAGTGTCCTTGGGGCCCTCTTATTAAGGGGAAAACCCAGATGCGCCAGAAGTGCACGAGTAAAGAGATGGACAAGGTACTTCTCTTCAAGATGATGGATTTCAGGGATTTGATATAGCATGTTCTCAAATCTATCCTGGAAGTCTCTGATAGTTTCATCCTCAGCTTGCTTTATATGCTCTATTTTTTCTAATAGTATTGGGATGTCTTCCAACTAGATACCCCATCTCTAGAGAAACTTTTTCTCAAATTTCTCCATAGTCGTGATGCTAGCATCGGGGACACTGTCATACCACTCTTTAGAATTGCAACAAATACTGGCAAAGAAAAATTTCATGACCATGTCTTTAGCATAATCAGCGACAGAGTAGGATAGGAAGAAATTCCAGAAGTTTCTCATGTGATAGCCAACTCTCTCTCTCTATCACCACCAGTGAATCCAAGGAGCAAAATTTTGTATTCAAAGGGCATTTGTTGAGGATACCCAAGGATGTTACTCATGTCCAAAGTCTTGTAGTTTCTTGGGTCCCATTTTGAATTCATAGTTGGCTTCATCATCAGTGGAGTCACCAGACAATTTTCTTGAAATTATCAAAGGATAAGGGAAAACACCCTAACTGGAGTCGCTAGGTAAGCTTGTAAGATAAAGGCTCTTAAGGCAAGGCTTACCGAAAAGTTTCGTCTTGAGGAGAATTGACTCAGTGTTCCCCAACAACGGTGCAAAAATGTTATCACACAGTTTGTATTTAGGATAATGGATGGATGAAAAGAGGTAAAATTGGCGTAACTGAACCAATCCCACCCATTGTCACCTCGATGGGAAGGTTATTTATGTTTAGGGAGGTAAGGCCCGGGGAAGACGTCCCCGGTGACCTAGGGTTTTGAGAAGGAAAACGTTTAGCAAGGCCAAGTTATAATAATCCCCCTCACAAGTCACCAACTAATCAGAAAGTCCAACTTATATCCAATAAAGATAACCGCAAGTAATAACCATTAAAAGTACATGCCCGAGACAAACCAACAAAGAAACTATGCATATGCAAGCTTGCCTGCTGGTTAGTACTTCATATAATCAATGACTTTTCTGATAATAAGAAATTGAGCAATAATATTGATGAAGTAAATCAATGTTTACACAATAGAAATGATTACAATATCAATTCTCAATAAATGTTAAGGAAAACTTTGGTATTCAATGTAACAATATCAACACTTTATAAACAATGCCTTAACCAATCATTCGATTTCTTCAAAGATAAAGTAAATGATGCATATAGGTGTTTATAGCATAGAAAGATGACGGCAACAATATGGTTTGTAGGATTAGTCTAATCTAGGGTTAGTAAGAGTTAGGGTTTTTTCAAAGTATTGGAAGTTTGTTTTATGATCAAGTTACTCAATACACAAGGCCTTAGATCAATGTGCTCATAGGGTATATGGAGTCAAAAGAGGACGCAAGGTATGAAGGACTAAGTGATGATGATGAAACTAAAGACAAGAGAGTTAAACTTTGAGGTGTTTCTATGGCAAGGCCTCAAAGATGAAACCCTAGGGGAGAGAGGCTCACTTTAGTGTAGAAACCCTAGGCCTCGGTGCTCTCTCCTCCTTCTTTAGCTCAATGGCATAAAAGGGCTAGCTTGAACAATGATTGAATAAAAATAAGACAAGAGAGTTTTTAAGTGATGTGTTGCTAAAGCAAGGCTTCAATAGGCAAACCCTATGGAAAATCGGCTCACCAAGGTGTAGAGACCTAGTCCTTGGTGCATTTTCTCCTTCTTAGCTCAACAAATAAGGAAAAACGACTAGCTAGAAGAAGATGGATAGAGTTTTGCTATGGCAAGGCTCTATCCTCTTCAACAAATCAAATGGCTCAAAATATTGATGGGGACAAGAGACAAGGACATTAACTAGTGTTTTTCACCTGGGGTTTGATTCAGCAAAATATAATAACATATGCAAGTAAATGAAACTAAAACCATTCAATTAAGAAGTGTTTGTAGAAATTCACTTACATAAACCAAGAAACCATGTAGCAAAACCCTAGGTGTAACACCTTCCACCAAGAGAAATGCCAAAAATTCCAAGTAAAATCTTCCTTCAACAAGTGTGCCTCAAAATTTCAGCCAATAACCCTAAGAAGGGCACAAATTTTAGACCTCACTAACCCTAAGAAGGGCGCAAATTTCAGCCAATAACCCTAAGAAGGGCACAAAGGACGACAAGCGCAAAATACCAAAATCATATTGTTTTACATTAAATGTCTTAAAATTAAACCCTAATCAAGCAATAGTGAGACGTCATCCCCTTTCTAGGCTGACGTTATCCCCTTTCAGGGTAAATGCAACTTCCTGGAGTAAAACGTTAGCCCTCCCTCGGCTTCTCCAAGCTACCACATGTGCCAAAACTGCCATAGGTGCTTCCCAAAACATCCATACTGTTGGATGATGTCATGGGAATCTTGGGAGATGTCTTGGGCCTTCCAAGGCCAACGTTCCCATGGAGAGGGCTCAACCCCCCTAGGTATAGGTTTGCTCAGTTGCCTCTGGTGGATTCTTCTGCCATTCCCTTGTACAAACACTCTGCCCTATCTCTGCCCTCTACTGGGGTATCAGCATCCATCGGGTGGGCTCTTCATCCCCATGGAGGTCCAAATTGATCAGCTCCCCATGTGTACTTATCTAACGTGGTACTTGTCCATCGGGCATGATCCTGCACATCAACAACTACCCCCTCCATGGGCTCACAAGTCACAGGGATCATAGCAATGTCAATCAAATCTAATCATCAATATTTATTAAACATGTGCATAAAACCCCTTTACCCCAGTCTAGTACTCAAAGACATTATACAAGTCTGCAATACAAGTTTGGTAGAAGTGACAGGACATCCTAGTAGTGTCATAATGTTAGGCACCCATGGACCTAATAGGTTGGCTGGTGATGAGACCCCCTATCCCTCAACTAGGTCTTGTTTTATTATTTTTTATGGGTCCCTCTATTTCTTGCTGAGAATATTTGTATTGCTTTCTTGAGGATCCCTTGGTGAAGCATCTCGAGGTTTTATTCTTAGGATTTTATTGTTAGCTGCTTTTACCCCCCAGGCATTTTACCCCATTCTTCCCAGAAGGTAAAGGTACAACCCCTAAATTATTGGATGACCCTATGCCCAAGCCAATGTAAGGGGATGGGTGAGCAGGAAATAAGATGGAAAGTGGTATGTATGACAGGAATGGGCCATGGATTTTAAGAAATCCCCCCAGTGGAAACTCAAAACCTATGGACATGAGATTGTTAGGGCATCTTGTCGTCCCCCCCAGACAAGGTCAAGTGGACAAGCATAAGATCCAAGCACTCGTTAGAAATAAAGGAATCAAACGCACATATTCAAAGGTTTTGAGGATTAGAGTGAAACATACCATGATACCCAGACTCATTACCTCATGGATCAAGAACCATCTCTGATACAGGACCAAGCCGAAGGTGATGGATTTTGTTGTTTCTATTGACAAAGTGGAGGCACTGAAAGCGAGAAAAGATGGACCCTCCAGGGCCATGCTCAAGTCGATCTGGCTCTTGGTACTCCATGTTTAGGACCTATGGGCCTCGAGACGTAATCTCATAGCTATCCATGAAAGTGGGGGATAACATGGTGCATATTGAGATTTGGCTCGGATATGGACATCATTCTAAATACCCATTGGAATTGAGAAGCTCATACTCTTTTCATAAATAAATGGAGTGTGGAGTTTGATGCAAAATCATAGAGGTTAGAACTAACCCCAGTTTGGGTTTGTTTTCCAAGGTTGCCACTTATCTTATGGTCCAAAGATGTTTTTCAAGAAATAGGAGATGCGTGAGGGTTTTACTATGAAGTAAATATCTCTTACTATTCTACATGATATATGGGGATGATTTGCATGTTGGTGGGTTTAAAATTGTCTGGAGGTCTAGAGGAATCGATAACAATACAAAGAATAAATGAGGTATATCAACATGACCTTGACTATGAAGGAATATGGTTTTGTTGCAAAATGTTCCACAATTATGGGTGTCTTTCCAAGGAATGTTCCAGGTCCATACAAAGATAAATCTGGGTTCAGAAGGATAGAGGGGACCTGCAGAAGCGTCCTCCAAGTTGTCAAGCCTGATCCCAGTCTCCACAGTCTTAAGCTATAACATAAGAAAAGGAGACGCGGTCCCCTCTGAAATTGAGAAATCCTTTTGATTTTATGACTGGTGTTGTAGCTATGCCAAGTAATTCATCTCCACCATCCCCCTCGTAAGACCCCTCAATTGATTTGGAGTTATGTTTCAGATATTTCGGGGATACTTTATCTAAATCAAAACCATGACCAGACATTGATTTTCTCATTAGCCTCTCTGATCTCTTAAGACCTCAACCCACCCCCCTCATTACCTTTGCAAAACAAATAGATATCGACCCTGGAACAATTCCCCCCACCCATTTTCCTTGCCTTCATGTGGTCTCTCAGGATATTCCTACCCCCCCTCCCTTCGCTTTGTCATTCTCTCCTCCCAAGTATCATCTTGGATCCCAAACACATTTCCCTAACCCCCCTAATTTCGGAATAGAAGGATGTTTGGGTTCCTATGAAGTAAAATGGATTAAAACCTCCCATATAAGTTGAAAGACTTTCCTCTCCCTAGCTCAACAACAAGATTATTCTAAAGTTCGTACATGTTGGAAAAAATATCTCTTTGGGGCCCTTAAAGAATCAACCCCTAGAACTCCTCCTTGTGATCATACTATATTTAAATTGTAGGGTGATAGCCAATCACCCTCGGAAATTGGCCATAAAGAGGCTAGTTGAAAAGCACAAGCCTTCTATTTTGCTACTTCAAGAAACTATCATGGATGGAGATATAGATTCTAAAATTGTATCCCATGCTCTTCCTATATGGTATTTTTTAAGGTTAGATGCAATAGGATTCTCAGGAGGACCACCAATGGGATGAAGGTCCTTAGAACTTAAATTACAAAACTCTTGAGCCATACAAGTGGGCTTGGGGATCTCTTTCTTTTCAAGAGAGATCAATCTGGATGTTCTTTGTCTTAATATCTATGGACCATATTCAGACAGGACAGTATTTTGGGATCATACTTTCAATCTCTCCCTTATCAAATTCGACCTTGTGATGCTAGGTGGGGACTTAAACTTCACCTTTTGTGCTTGTGAAATTTAGGGGGGAGCAAAAAATATGGATCCTCTTGCATAATTTTTTATACACAAACTATAGATGGTAGGTATTTGTTATAACCCTAATTTTCACCATGCATGCTTACCTGGCATTAGGCCATCTCAGACTCCTTCTTTTCCAAAGCACTGTTGAAAAACTCTTCTTAAAAACACTTGTTATAAAGGCCCACGCACCCTGCTCTATTATTGCACGTGTGTACATGCTCGTTGACCCAAAACAGCCCGCGTGTACCTACAAAATCATGAAAAAAGGAAAGTTGTCGACGGAACACACAGCTTTGGGTGAGTTATCTGAACCTTCTGGCCATGCATGGCCAAGGGTTTGTCCAAATACCTAGCTTCTTCTAGCCTATAAAAGAAGGGTTAGGGGTCCCATTTGGAAGAGAAGAATTATAGTAAAGAAACTATACCCGATTGCATATTCCCTTTGTCCCAACCCTTTAGCCTTCCTTGTGCAAAGAGAGAGATAAAGCAAAGAAGTTGGAGGACAGTTGAAGAGGAGCCCATGACTAGGTTCATGGAGTAGTGGTCGGCTTCATCATTGTAAGTTGATTTTTTGATGTTAATAATAAAGATATACTTTTCTCATCCCACCATATGAGGTTTTTGTGATTTATTGTATACTTGTCTATTGAAATCTCTAACCCATTAATCTATATATCAAATGCATGCGGAGTTTGTTGTTTGTTTTATGTGAATGTAGGTCAGCTTTGGGAGGAGAGCTGTAATCAAAAAATGATCAAGTGTAAGGAGGGATCTACATCAAATGCCTGTAATAAGGTATGCTCACTTAACTATGTATTTGCTTAAGAATAATGGGGATTAGGTCTAGGACGACGGTAGAAAGTAGAGATCTTTAGGTATTTTTTGCATGCATAATCTAACCCTAAGTGCTAGTCCGTAGAGGGATTTCCCACTCACAACAGAATTGGCGACCATATTGGGGAAGTCTCTAGGGTTCCTGGGGATATTTTTGGGTATTTTTAAGAACTGGTTTCATTTTCTTGTTTTTAGAGTTTCTACAAAAGTCTGAGCTAACAGAGATTCTGGTCTTCCATACCAGTTATCTATGTATCTTTGCTTGACTGTAATTTTTTCAAGACCCACAGAGGTACACGCGGCCTGTATAAGGTTTACAGGCGTGTACCTGTGCCCTGCATTCTCACAGCCCGCGTGTACATGCTAGCTGAGGAAGTGACAATCACATGTAGATTCTAGAAAATTGCTTTTAAAGAGGCAGCCATCCTCTTCCCTGTCAGAATTGGTCCTTCTCAGGGTTTTTTTGGATTTCTTTCTAGTCTTTGTTGCTTGTAGTCTGTAGCTTAGGTTTCACCTTGGATTGGTTTGTTCTATGAAGTTTTCCTTGATTTGTTTTCTTTTTTTGTTAAAGCAAGTGTATGAGTCTTCAAGAGATTCTGGTTTTCAGTACCAGTAATCTCTGCCTGGGCTGGCTTACTTGGTTTTTTGTTTTTTGTCTCAGAGTTTCAAGGATACACGTGGCCTATTTAAGGCCAGCACACATGTACATGCTCTCTAACTTTGCACATATCACGTGCATACGCTTGTTTTTGAATTGTCAATGGTGTGCTTGAGGAGAATTTTTGGTTGAAGGTGAGGAATTCATCCTTTCCTTGAACAAGATCTATACATGTCAGGTTTTTGGGTCTCTTTCATAGCGGTCAATAACTTAGGTTTGATCACAGCAATAGCTTTCTTTTTCATTTATAAGTTTCTCCTCAAACTTTTCTTTCATAGGGTTTTTAGACAAGTGTGAGAGTCCATTTTTAAAATTTGCTTGTGTGTGATTTTTGACGTGACTCTTTGCGAACTATGCTTAGGCCAAAAAATTTTTCTTGGTTTTGACTTGTTGGTATTTTTCCTTTTTTGCTTTGTGAGCATTCAAATAAAAATAAAAAAACTTTTATTTCTTTGATTCGTTAAAAAGTGTTGTTTTGCATTAGTAACCAGGGAAAAGTCTTTTCTTTCATAAGTTCTTGACAGTTTACTTATATCATAAGTAGCTCGTAGTTGAGTGAAATCCTACTTTAAATTTGTTGTTCAAAGATCTTAGAAAATTTAAAAAAAAAAAAAAAGTTGTTTAAAGAAAAGTTTTTGTTTCCAAGCTTTCTGTTTATTTTACTTTCGTCTTTCAAACATCATTACTTTCACTTTCATATCCTTTGACGTAAGACAAGCCATAAAAATTAACACTAAATCTAAAGTTCATTAGACTTTTTATGTTTGTAGGGTCAACCATCTAGTTTAGGGTTAGGGCCTTGAATTAGGTTGGAGAGGAAACTCTTCAAGGCCATTAAAATCAAACATTGGAGTCTGATTTAGGGAGTGTCAAAGTCCAGTATCGTGAAATTTATCCGGGACCCCCCTCTAACACAGGGGATAAACATGAGGTCGTGTGTGGAAAGGTAGCAGAGATAACCCCTCCAAAGCTGGACCAATTGTAGTGGAGAACACATATAGAGGGCTTGTTTTGGGATTCCGTCGATTTCATTTTCCACGGATCTTCTTGGGTCTCGAATCCATTCGAGGTCCTCAATTGTCTTCCATACCACTTGATTTTGATACCCCTGATAGGTTTCGGGCTCGATACCCTTCTCATTGTGGTCTACCCGACTTTCGACTGTACCCACCTGGTGATTGTTCGTGCGTTGGCAACCTAGTTGCCTATATTTTTAGGGACATACACAGGTGACTGCGGGGGTATATTGTGGTACCTAAGACAGACATTGGACCACGCTTTGCAGAGTATACCCAGAGGGTGCTTCCGTATTCGAGTTGCACTTGCACCAGTAATTTTCTCTAGTGTTGGTTGTTGTAATTGTTCTTCCAATTAGTTTAGTGTTTGCTTGTCTTATCTTATAGGGACTTTTTTAGTGTGTGTTGTTTTTTGAATGATTAGACAAACCTAGAGTGTCTTTTATCTTCTCACATAGTGGAGGATCACGAGATTTTTCAGTCAAGAAGGCTTCAGGGCCTATCACCGGTTACACTGGAGCCACCCCCGCCACCACTAAGGCGAAAGCTAGACCAACAAGGGTCTTTTGAAGCGACCGGGTCACAAGAAATTGTGCCTGACCAACATCCAGAGGAATCAACTATTTTAGAATTTGGAGAAAAATATCTCGGTCCACCTAAAACCTCAACCATTGAGCTTTCGGCACCCATCATCATACCGATTCACCCTTATGAGTGTTAGACAGTGTCACACGCAGCAATGGAAACAAATGTTGTTACTCCTTCTGGGAATTCTTCAATTCCCACTGTGGTTGTCACTACAGGAGAGTTTTCACCTCCTAACCCACCATCATTGGTCTGAGCCACCATAGTCTCGGCCACCTCTACCTCACATAGTGGTCTGATCCTGTCTATGGCGGTGGCCACAACCCCTTTCCCACCAAGTGCGACAGGCCCTCCGTTCTCATATGGGATGCCTAGTTCAGGTACAAGTCTTGTACTTTCCTACTCCACTTCATAGACTTCAGGTATGGGGGCAAGGAGCTCTACCTCTCCTCTGCAAGGTCACATGGGGGCACTCCTACTCCTTTTAACACTTTCCCTTACAGGGGAGGTCATATACCTCCCTCGTCCCATTCACTCCGCGACACGCACCAGCCATCTGTCGGACCACCTGCACACCATAGTTTACTTGGAGCAGGGAGTCAAGGACCACCTTCACATAATATGTCGGTAGGTTCAACACCATTTTCTTTGTTCAGTGCATTTGGTAACAACGCCTTCTCGTCAGCTACTTTCCCGACTGGGGGCAACCCCGGTTTTGGACAACCTATTCCTGCACAGGGGGGAAACCCAGGAACTTCTTTCGCATCAGAGCCTTGGAATTCTTGGCAAGGATCTGTTCCTTCATCAGGAATGTCGATCTGGGGAAATTATTTCCATAGTCAATGGAACCCCAGACAAGGTACCATGCCCATCCCTACGAAACTGGCATGGGGAAACCCTTCCCAAAGTCCTCTGAATGTAATGCACGCCCATCCATCTATGACCTATTTTGGGAATTCGTCGACGATGTCTCCTCACACGCAAAATTTGTACACTGGTCATGGCCATGGTTTTTACTAGAACCCAAGCCAGCAGCCGAACTTTTCCTGGCAACCTAGTGCCAATCAAACTCTAGATCCCTTTTTCCCAGGTTATCACCAACAAACCAAACTACCTTTCCTGGCAACCTTGCATTTGCCAAACTTGACAAGGTTGTTGAATGACCCTATCTGTGATGATCCGTGTTGGCCTCCTATGCTGACAAAGTTGCCTTCGGACATACCAAATTTCGAGGCCAAACCTAACGAAGATCCAGGTGATCATGTGACTACCTTCCACCTTTGGTGCTCATCTAACTCGTTGAAAGATGACTCTGTACAGTTGTGATTGTTTCAACGTACTCTCATTGGGAGTGCCGCGAAATGGTACATTGAGCTCGACTGCTCAAGATACTCTTCCTTTGGAGAATTGGCAATGGCCTTCCTAAACCATTTCCAATTACCTATGAGATACGATGTTGGCACAGAATTGATGGCCAATTTCGCACAGACAAAAGCGGACCATATCTCTGATCATATCCGAGAATGGAGACATCGGAAGAGTTTAATTAAGGTACCAGTCCCACCAGCATTCTTGCTCGAGTGGTTCCTTAAGTCTTTGGTACCACAGTTATCCAAAGACGCTGCGACTTCAAGAGTGTTTTCCGAAGAGGACGCCATCATGAGATCTCAACAGCTTGAGCTCATCTATTCTCAGTCTAGTTTATTATACAAAATCTTGCTAGATGCGCCACACTCAATACTTGATAAAACCAGACAGAGAGTTAGACCACATGTCGATGGTATTGTTGGTTCAGCACAAACATAGCCCGTTGAACAACTGACGAATCAGTTGCAGCAATTGTCTATACAACACACAGCGGCCAACCAAACTACTGTTTTGGTTGCTCCCCCTACTAAAACGTTGGATGTACACACAATGCAATCGACCAATCCAAAGGCCACCCAATAGCCTGAAGGAAAGAAAAAACAACGAAAGAAGGGTAAGAGGGATAAGAAACCCACTGATAATGTTGGCAGGGGAAATACTGAGAAATGGAAGGCGAGGTATCCATGCAACCTATGCGCAGAAGACGACCCGGCCCACTTATGTCCCTGGCTTGTAGAAGCCAAAAATTTTGTGACACAGCAACAACCTGTTGTGTTAACCAATCCATTTCAACATGGAAAAAACCTAACCCAAGCCTCTACAAGTGTGGACAGGGGAAGTCAACGACCCTCTCCATCTTCGAACAATCCCGCATCCGCGAATGTATATATGATGAAGGGTGATGCTTTTCTATCGACTAGAGCGCATGACTATAGTAAACCAAGCACTTCTGAGAAGGGCAAAGAAGCCGAACTCCCATCTCTCTCTATATATATTGAGAAGACTTTGGGCGAAACAATGACACGCATCCCAAAAGGTGCATTCAAAAAATATTCTCACAACCCAAATGCAAGGGCCACCTAGAACTATTTTGTGGTGGAGAATTTATCTCAAACCCCTTGTGCAATGTCCACTTTGGAGGTCCTCCAAAGCTTCCCTTCCCAGAGGAAATCCTTGTTAACCACTTTAGGATCTACCAAGACTTGTAATCTGGGTACCATCATGCTGGATACAACCGACTTAAAACCTCATATGCCTTACCACGTAGCGTATCAGATAGTAGTGGCTCACCCCACGAAAAAATTTACTTGGAATGTTTTTCGCACGGTGGTTGATGAGGGTGCCTCGACATGCATTATGTCGTTGGCATGTTGGAAGGCCATAGGCCAGCCCATTTTGTCTCCATCGCCCACTCTTCTCACTGCTTTCAACGATCATTCATTCCGACCACATGGTATCATTTCCTCTTTTCCCATGCAATTGGGAGGGAAGATCGTGTGCGTTGAGGTAGAGGTAGTCGATGCATCTCTTGACTACAATATTTTGTTAGGAAGGAGTTGGACGTATGTCATGCAAGCAGTGGTTGCTACAATTTTTCGAGTCTTGTTTTTTCCACATGAGGACTGGATTGTGACCATTGATCAATTGTCTTTCTCCAGATCTGGCCCTTCATTAGGGGTGTTCGCGGTCCCGATGATTGATAATCCTCAACCAGGCATAGTCAAAGTAGGGGTTGGTTTGTGACCATCTTTGATGGGTACCTTCGATTACCCGCCCCCTCAAGGCGATGTCAAGTTCATATCCTATCACCATAAGGTTGAGATTTTCCAAGTTTTGTCGTTTCGCACGACTTACTTCACCGATCCATGGATACTTCCTTCCCCATCAGCCACAATGGATGGGACAGGGCATCTAGGCATGTCCATGCCCTTTTCCACAGCTGAAGTAGCATACTCTTTAGTACAGCAAGCTTCAGCTAACCCAGATCCAACTCCTGCACAGGAGTTTGATCCACTTCTAGAGCCTATTTGGGCTCAAGGTTCTCTTGCTAAGACTGATTCATTAGACTTAGTCTTTCCCTCTGACAAAGAAGTAATTGAAGCAATGACTAGTTTGGACAAACCCTGGGATGATCTTCATCACAGATCATACTTCCTCCCAGAGTTAAGTAGAATCGAGGCCAGATAATTCACCTTGACTATGACTGGAGATAGGACTTGTCCTATTAATCCCATAGCTATACACGATATCTAAGTTGAGGGTAATATGGAAACCATCGTTGAAACCATACTGATCAATATCTCCAGAACCCCTGGCGTCATGGAGAATGTTTTCATTGGCGTTGACTACTCCCCCGGAGAGATTCAAATCTACACAGATCTATTTAAAGAATTTTGTGACGTTTTTGCCTGGTCTTACGAGGAAATGTCAGGCATTGATCCAAAAATAGTTGAACATGAAATCACAACTTATCCAGATGCCAAGCCTATCCGGCAGAAGCTTCATCCAATTAACCCCAAGAAAGCAGCAGCCATTAAGGTTGAAGTTGAGAAACTGCTAAAAGTCAGTTTTATCTATCCTATCCATTTGACCCAATGGGTGTCAAACCCCGTGCCAGTCAATAAAAAACAAGGCATGATTCATGTATGTACAGACTTCTGTGATTTGAACAAGGCTTGTCCCAAAGATAATTTTGCCACACCATTCATCGACCAGATAATTGATGAATGTGTGGGTTGCAAGGCCTTCTCTTTCATGGATGGTTTTTCGAGATATAACCAAATACAACTCAAACCCGAAGACCAGCACAAAATAGCTTTCATTTGTCCATGGGGTACATTTAGGTATCGTAAGGTGCCTTTTGGTCTCAAAAATGTTGGAGCCACCTTTCAGCGAGCCATGTCTTTTTATTTCCATGACCTCAAGCATATAGTCGAGGCTTATTTAGATGATTTAGCATCTCGATCTCGCAAGAGAATGGATCATCCCACACACCTTCGACTTATCTTTGACCATTGTCGCTACTTCTGGATTCGCTTGAATCCAAACAAGTGCAGATTTTGCGTAGCATCGGGACATTTGTTAGGTTTCATAGTGTCAACAACGGGGATCATGGTCAATCCTCTCAAGGTTGAGGCAATAATTCAGTTTCCCCCCCCCACGCACAATCCTTCAACTTCAGAGTCTACAGGGCAAGGCGAATTTTTTAAGACGCTTCATCGCTAACTATGCCGAGATCACCAAGGGATTTATGCGCTTACTTAAGAAATACATTCATTTTTATTGGGACGATGCCGCTCAATGCTCTTTTGCCACGTTGAAACATGCCCTCACAACTGCCCATCTGCTCCGACCACCTAACTATAACAAGGATTTCTTATTATATATGGCTGCAGCAGAGTCAACCATTGGCATGGTCTTAGTTCAAGAAGATGACTTGTTCTCAGAATATGCGATCTATTACCTGAGTTGAGGCCTCATAGGACCGGAACTCAATTATTCTCATATCGAAAAACTTGCATTGGTAGCAGTCCATGTTGTTCAACAGTTCCGTCATTATGTTCTGTTTCGCAAGACCACCATCATTGTTGTCGTGAATCCATTTCAGTACATGTTGACACAACGGGTAATAGGTGGAAATATCAATAGATGGATAGTCTTCCTCCAGGAATTTGACTTAGATTTCATTTCAACAAAATCCAAAAAGTCACTGGTCTTCGCAGAACTTATTTTGGAACTTCCGGTTGAGTCAGGTGATCTTGTTCCTGAAGAGTCACCTATCAGAGGAGATATGTTTTTTATCACCTCTTCAGATCCCTGGTACGGAGATATAATTATCTATCTCCAGACTTTGAAGTGCCCCACCTCTGCTTCTCACGATGAGAATCAACGCATACACCATCAGGCTAAGAATTATCTCATACTCGATGAAACATTGTATCGGAGAGGTTTAGACTGCATCCTGTGTCGGTGTCCCACTCACGAAGAATCAGTTATCGTGATTAATGACTGCCATACCGAAGCCTATGGCGGTCATTTTTTTGGGTTGGAAACAGCCCAAAAGATTCTATGAGCAGGTTACTTCTGGCTGACACTAATCAAAGATTGTATCGAATCGGTCAAGAAGTGCCACTCGTGCCAAATCTTCTCTCGGAAGATGAGGGCACATCCCGTTGCCATGTTTCCTGTCATCACAGTTGGTCCCTTCACCAAGTGGGGGATTGATTATACTACATGCATCCCTCCTTCAACAAGGGGGCACCATTACATCATCGTAGCCATAGACTACTTCGCAAAGTGGGTCGAAGCTATGCCAACGTTTAAACATGATGGAGAGATTGCACCTCTCTTTTTATTCAACCAGATAATAGCAAGGTTCGACGTCCCAAGGGAGATTGTCACTGACCATGGCAGTCACTTTCAAAACCAGATGATGACCGAGTTAACATCAAAGCTTGGGTTACGACAAGAACATTCGTCACCCTACTACCCCCAAGAAAATGGTTAGGTGGAAGCTATGAATAAAACTCTTAAGACTATTCTACAGTGAATGATCAACTCAGCCAAGTCAAATTGGCATTTGATGTTATACTCGGCATTATGGGCTTACCGAATGTCTGTTAAGACTGCAACCAGTTTCTCACCTTTCCAACTCGTTTACGGGTTGGAAGCAGTCTTGCCTATCGAATGTCAGATACCGTCTCTAAAGTTTGCAGTACAATTATTGCCAAACACTTCTCCACTTTAAGAGTGGTTATTATACCTTGAGCAGCGTCGTGATGCGGCCCTGGCCAACGAGGCTCACAAACATAAATTCAAGTGTCAATATGATAGATCCGTTCGTCCTCGGATTTTTTCTGAAGGCGACCTTGTCCTGGTCTATGACCAAGATAAGGACCCCCTGGGGGCAGGAAAATTCAAACCCATGTGGTTCAGACCTTTCATCATAAAAGAGGTTCTAAAGAAGGGTACTTATCATCTGGTTGAATTTGAAGGGAATGCTTTGGTAGAGCCTAGAAATGGACTCTACCTCAATAAGTATTACTCATAGGAAGGTCACCATGGGTAACTTTTTGTAACATATGTATAGTCTTTGTACTATTACTTTCTAGTTTTATTTTAGTGTTATGGACATGTCATTTTGATGTATCTTTCGTCACTGTGGCAGATGTCAAGTGAACCCAAGGTGTTCATTGGGTATGCAGACAGTGCTAGCCAGCACACTCGGAGACTTGCCTCCGCAGCTTGGGTAATTTTTACACCTCGAGGCTAGTTATTATCTTCCGAAGGTATATGCTTAGGTGACACCACAAATAATGTCGCTGAGTATAGTGTAGTTATTCAATTGCTTCATGATGCCTTGTCATTTGGTATCTCTCATCTCTGGGTCTACCTCGATTCTCAAATGGTTGTGTCTCAGTTAAATAGAGTCTACCGTGTTCATGATCCAACTTTACACCGATGATTCCTTAGGGTGCGTCTCTTAGAACGAAGATTTGATTATATTACATATTTTCATGTTCCTAGGAGATTAAATCAAATTATAGATACTCTAGCTAATCAAATTTTAGATTTGCATCTTGCACACATATGAGAGGACATACACATAAACATGTATATACATTTTTTGCAAAAAATGATCCATAAGACACAAAAAGACATAAAAATCCATGTATAACATCATAGTCACCAGAGTACATAGATGGATGCAAGAACCTCAAAAATGTGACCAATAACGAGTCACGGGGCTTATGCCCTCAAAAAATATATACAAGTAGTGCTCTCGGCACGTGAAAATCCTAACTAAAGTCAGGGCCTGTGGCCCTGTTGTACTGATATACAATGTTGGCTAAACGTAGAAACAATCGGACCCACGTCCGTGGTGCCCCCACTACATGAGGTTGTATCGATGGTGGCAGGTCCTCAATCTCTACCATAGGGAACGTGCGAGTGAGCACAGTAAAGTTCTTCTCAACTCGTCTCAACACCCTCTCAGCCTCCCCGGCTGGAAGATCTCTTGTTGTTGTTGTTCCCCCTACGGCGGCAGGTGCGGCCCCTGGCTGAGGATGACGCATGTTCCTGGCATAGTCCACAGGCCACAATGGTCCCACATCTGCATGCAACAAACACATATCCATCAAATACTCCGGTATATAAAAAAATGATATATAACAAATGTTCGACAACACAGGTATTCCAACAGAGGACGAACACCTTCAGTAACCACTCACATAACCAGATCAAATATCAACACACCGATGTTTTCACGTGGTAAAACCCCTACGGGGAAACATCCACAGCCCCAGCCAACGCGGCTACTTGGAGCAGTTTATTAATGCAAAGAAAAAGATTACAGAGAGA